>JAQJVL010000015.1:3003307-3155723 GCA_035578905.1 Stictocephala bisonia | reverse complement strand
AAACAAACACTATCATTTGATATTAACAAATCACGGTACGTAGAAAAGAAGACGGTAGGTATCACGCATATTTCCAATGACGTCACATTGGTGAAATTGCAAAAATAAACACAAAAATACTGTTCTAACTCCCATAATTATAATTCCAGCTGATAAGTGGTAAATAACTTGCTTAACTATTCAGCTGAATGCTTCTATGTAATTGGTGAATTTAGTTACCAGTATTTAATAGAATAAACAAACCAGCTGATTTCACCCATATGACGTTACAGTCTACTGTACAGTCTCGCCGTGATACCTAATTAGTTACCGTGTTTGTGTTATAATGCACTTGTCTTGGATATATATATTTAGTAATATAATTACGGATAATAACAGCTATTTCATTTGATAAACATTATTTAATAGTACTTTCTACAGAATATAAAATATTTATATTATTATAATACTATAAACAATTACTGGATTAACATATACCATAGTTAATTTTACCACTACGTTCTAGAGGTCTTTAAATATGATCGATCATACAGTTGTCTTAAATTGACAGTATTGAACATATGCATACTTGTCATAGATGATACATGTGGTTTGGTGGTTCTCAGCAACGACATGGCAACACCGCCAAAAATGTCATCGGACTATTTTGATGTGGTTTACACTAAGTATGTCTGTCACAAGTTTGACATTGAATCTCATTAGAGAGTGACTGAATGTGCTTTATTGCGTCCAAACAACTATTTAAAATACATTTTTTTCTAAATCAGTATAACTATATAATTCAAAATTTTATATCGGCATTTTCCGAGCAACTGAAAAAGTATATTACACGAGTGATTCTTGTTTAATTAGACAAGGGAGTTGACATTTAGACCAGAATTGGCACATGAAAGCACGTGACATTTTTTATCTGAAATGAATGGACACTTTTAAATGGTGTAGTTTGATTAACTTTGGATAAATTATTTAAACTTTAATATCTTGATGACAAAACTACACCAACAGAGAACAATCTTTTTGTGCCTTTTAAAGAGTACTACTAAAAAGAAATTATTAATACTTTCTACTGGCCTAGTTATTATTTTTTTATTTAATGTAATACTATTTGCTTTGTATGTGTTTTTTAGAGTTTTGAAATTGCCAATAAGGGCGATGAAGCATCTGGCAGTTCTTCATTAAAGAAAGAAGATTAAGAATATTAATGACAAAATTGTGGTTTATTTTAGTAACTGTTTTATGTAAAAAATATCATAAATTTCCAATCCATTTTTTATCAATGTAATATTGTTTATATAATTTAATTAATACTGGTTCAGTAAATCTTTCTGAATGGAACATGCCTTATGTCTTTTTTCATACAAATATTTTATCTCTTTTTTTATATACACATTTTTAAACACTAACAAGAGTCAGTATGTAAAGATTGATTTCAGGGACAGTAATTCCACTAACATAACTTGTTACAATTGATTCGGTTCTAGTGTCTTGTCATGAAACCTTATCGAGCAGTGTCACTGGCCATTATATTTTAAAAGCGAATTGCATAATATGCTTAGCATTATGCTGTTACTAAGAAACCATAGCAAAGTAACCATAGCGGCTTAGTGCTTATAAGTACTGTCAATAGGGTGTCTATGTAAGCCCAGCCAGGGTCATAGGAAAGGGCTTTGAAGTTAGGTGGAGGGGACTAATAAGAGCTGTGATTAATTATTAAGTGTAAAGGGAGTAAAAATAGAGTTTTTACTCTTGGATAATACTGAGGACAATGTCTATTGCAAAAATGAAATACAAAAAGTAACTATATAGACCTTGTTGATTTTTTGCCTGAATTTTTTTTTATATGGAAATATTTAGGAAACAAGAATATATCAGCTTTTCAGTAGAACTTCGGAAAACTAAATAAAGCAAACCTAAAACTTGGTAAGTTAACTTAGTTTTGGGTTTTAATGGTTAAGGAGGTTGCATTGTGTTTGGTTAGATTAGGTTTTGAGAGGTTAAGCTGGTTTGTTAGATTAGCTTTTGCTAACTCTACCTAACCAAATCTAACATAACTTAACCAAATCTAACTTAACTAAGCCTAAGATAACCTAGTCTATCATAACCCAACCTAGCCCTATCCAAACAAAACATAAAACATACTGCAACCGGCAAATTTCCGTGCTTAATAATGGTTTGATTACAAAACCCTTGCCATTTTCATAATCAATAGAAAATTCTGCACAATTTGAGTACCACAAGCTGTATTTTTGACAAACAATATTTTACTGTTTTTCCTCATTTTCATAATTTTTCTGCTAAACAAAAACTTTCATATTCTTGTTTCTTAGTTACGTATCTACTGTGAAAAAAATTCTGCAAAAAGTCGACAATATCTCTGTTCTATATGAATACCAAACAAAATTGTTTGCTTAAAAAAGATTTGTATAAACCAACAGTTTATAAAATGGTTGTCTATACCATAAAACTATAATATTTTTAGGAGGCTTTTATGTAAATATTGGTCTTAAAATATATATATATATCGCTTTTACAAAACAAAGTATAATAAAGGCAAGTTCACCTAACAACATTCAAAAAAGGATATCTTAATTTGTTTCCTGTCTCCAACTGTTCTTAAAAAACAGTTGTAATTTTGGACAAATTAAGGCAGATCCTAATTTTTTTATAATAAAAAAGCCAACTATAACATATATTCTACTCAATATTCTGTAGGCTTAGCTATCTAAATGAGCAAATTTGCTATTTATTTGTGTACTCAGCAAATGATATACAAGGTTGAAGGCTAAGGCACAGCATGTATTGTGAGGGTTAAAGGATTGAGCTTGGGACCGACATATAGGAGCAGTGAGTGTTTGTTACTACTTTTAGTTGTACATGTTAATTGGGTGGGAGAGTGGGCCACCATTAGTCGTACATATTTACTAAGAGTGGGCCATCGTTAGTCAAATGTGTTCGTTGGGTGGGCCACCATTAATCGTAGATATTCATTGGGTGGGAGAGTGAGCCACTGGTAGCCAAATGTTTTAGTTGGTGGGTCACCATTAGTCATACATATTTACTAAGAGACTTAAGAGTGGGCCATCGTTAGTCAAATGTGTTCGTTGGGTGGGCCACCATTAATCGTAGATATTCATTGGGCGGGAGAGTGAGCCACTGGTAGTCAAATGTGTTAGTTGGTGAGCCACCATTTTTGTACATATGCGTTGGGTGGAAGAGTAGGCCACTGTCAGTCAAATATGCCAGCCATTAATCTTAAGTTTTCGTTGGGTAGGAGATTTATTCAGGGTTGCCATACGGTTCAACGAGTAAAGGGATGTCCCTTAGTTTAAAATGATTTATGTTTTAGAAAATCAAATTATGTGAAGACATTTTGGAAAGTGCACTGTTAATACAATTTGTTTCTATTATATAAACTCAGTCAGTTTCATTTGTTCTCTTTAAAAGCCACGCTGCTTGTGAACCGACAGGTAGGGTTGGGTATCATAATGTAAAAGCCTTTTGGGGAAAAGTTTTGGCAAAGTGAGATATGTTAGTATGTTTCAATATATGTGCCATTTCTGTCCTTTAACTTCAGATAAACTTTTGATAATTTTTTATACCAGATGAAATCTTTATTTCTAGCTTACTAAAAATGTATACAAAAAGTGCATTTTTAGTGTTGCAAAGATATTGTTTTATCAATATATTTATTTATTTTTGAAATAAATATAAACTCTTATCTAAATTGATAAAAAGTATTCAAATAATAAAAATTATATGGAATGCACTATACTTCATGCAGATTTGTTTCCATAGTCCAAGTTCTTTTTATGAGTCATCAAATACTCTCAACTTCCACTTTCTTCTTAAAACAAGTTCAAATTTGCTGTACTCACACAAAGGGAAAGTCTAAAAAAGTGAGGTACGTCCTTTTAGTTTTCTTTTACACCTAACCAATTTCATGAATGCATGAATAATAACCAAACTCCCGCATTTGAAATATTAAGGTAGAGATTGGCTTCTGTACTTAGCATTGGACACTAGCACAGCATATCAGTTACCTGACAATGGTGACTGGATTTCCTATAGCCAATAAAACAAATTCTACTGTGAATTTAGTTATTACAGGCAGTCTAAGAAATTATTTACTAAAACAATTGATGCAGATTTGCGTTACCAATTAACCTACGTTGATTGGTTGATGAGTAATGACCTTCAATATCTGCGTTATAAATTGTGATTTTAGCAGGAAAAACGTGAAAATTAGTAAGTACCATTGTAAGTACGTTTTAATTCAGTCATTTTATCCACTGCTATTAAATTTGAGTGATAAAATATTCAGCAATCTTAACAAAATAAGTTTATATGTCTGATAAAACACAAAAATGTAATGAAAAATTAGTGGCCATACTGTTTTATTTCTTATTTGTTAGATGTATAAACTTTTTTGATAATATTGCTGATTTCTTTTTGTAATGTTTAATAGTGACTTATTATTCTTGGTTGTAAACTTATTGTTTTTTAGGTTCACTTTGCAGATGGCTCTCCATTGGTGGAAGTGGCACCTTCAGTTTTCAACGATATTTATGTAGACAATACTTCACCATCCCGTAAGTAAGATCAATTTTTAAGTATGCAAGTGCTTAGTTTAGGTTAGGGTGTATGATTAGTTTTAATTTAACAAAATAGATTTGATAACAACAATTATACAAAATGTCAGCACCACTTATGTTGAAGAATAACTGACAATTTTGAGGCTATAATTTGTTGGAAAAGGGAGTTTTCCTTGTTCTTACCACGTAAAATTTGTGTTGAATGTTTTATGATAGTTGAAAGTTGAGATTTTTCAATCTTATATAAAAAATTTTGACGAATGAAGATTTGTTAATTTTACCCAAAGGAAGTGAAATTGGTCTCTTATTTTTACATTACAGTAATAATAATTTGAAGTAATCTGTTTATGAAAATAAATTGGTTATATATAAGTAGTATTATGAATATTGTTTTCTTTATATTTAATTTTACCAATAACAAGTAGTTTTATTATAGTTCATATTTCATTGAAGAAGTTTTGTCCATTAATTTGGGTGGTACTTTCATTTCATTCTGAGCTCTATTAAAAAATACAAATCAAGATATTTCTATGTGCTTTATTCATTGTCAAACTTGGAATTTACAGGTTATTTTTATGACACTAGGCTTAGTATATCAGCAAAAAAGGAGAGTAGAGCAGCATACCTGATAAAATGGTAAACTGGAGACAGACACAATAACAAAAAGAACAGAAAGTTAATGAAGTTTTTTGGAGACACTGGCTCCTTCTTCAGTCACAAGGCCACTAGCAGATGGCTTCAGGCTGGCTCCTTCTTTAGTCACAAGGCCACTAGCAGATGGCTTCAGACTGGCTCCTTCTTCAGTCACAAGGCCACTAGCAGATGGCTTCAGACTGGCTCCTTCAGTCACAAAGCAACTAGCAGATGGCTTCAGACTGGCTCCTGTTGCAGATAACTTCAAATCCTTGTGGCTGAAAAGGAGCCAGTGGATCAGAAATATTTCATTAACTTTTTGTTGTAATTGTGTCCATCTCCAGTTTACCATTTTATCAGGTGTGCTGTTTTCCTATCCTTTTTTATTAATAACTTAAAAATTCAGTATGGAAATTGCATAGTATATGACAATAATTGTAACAGGTCCAACAAATTGATAAATAAATTAATTAATATAAATAAATAATAAATTGTCACATTAAAGAAAGGGATATATTTAATTGAAATTAATAATGAATGTTCAAATAATACTAGAGAAACACTGTAAGCAAATAACAAGCCAGCCAGGAAAACGGACAAAGGCGTTTCTATTAGAGACATCCTGGCAGATGCTTTCTAAGAATTTTGTCTGTAAACAACATTCCTGGTTGTATTCGACAAAAAACCGAATACCAAAAGAAACGGAAGATGGTGTTCGTCACCAAAATCGACATGACAACCGTAAGAGGAAGGGTTAGTTAGTTCAACAGTCACTCGGCAGAGGCAGAACCCAATGGACACAAATCGTTTGAAATAACGAAAATTGAAAACACGAGGGGCAAGGAGACACGCGATAGGCTGACGAAATAAAGGGAGGGAGGAGCACGTGCGTTGTGAAAACGTATGGCAAGAGACACCAACGGCCAGGACTCGAACATTCTTTTGTTAACAGTTCTCTAAGTAACAATGGAGAGGTCCACAGGACTTCAACGTGTTACACCAATTATTAAAACTTAATTATTTAATTTTAGTAAATTCATTTTCAGTGTTCAGTAGTAAAATTGAAATTAATATAAAAAAAACTTTTTGTGCGATTTCATTTTAAACTAATCAAAATAAAAAAGTATCGATCACCATGTGCTCTCAACGGAAACAAGAAGTTCCCAGATAAGTGTAGTAATAAGTATTTTGTAAAAAATGTCATCAATAATATTTTTTTAGTAATTTGATCAAAATCCAAATTTTATGTCATAATAACATTTGTCAGAAAACAAATTAGAGTAAATTTTAAATCAATGTTAATAAACTGATGTTATAAAGTAAAGCTTGATTTATTGTATTATACAGCTCCACCGAATTACCCACATTAAAACCCTGAGAGAGAGTTCATTAAAATTAAAGAAATTCAATTTATTAAAAATCTTGATTAAATAAATTGAGCAAAAGTAATTAATGTAACATTACATAGATGTAATTGGTTACATAATTAAGACTCAAAACAAATTACAGGCCAAAGGTGAGTTGCAAATATATCTTTCTGAGGATGTATGGACCAAAGAAAGAGAGTTTTTATCCTCAGTTCAAATTAATCCTGTTCAAAATGGCACTCTTGTTATCCCATGAAAAGTAAAATTGACATGTCTGTAAGTGTTACCAACTGAAGAGAAATAAGGTAATTTTATTGCAGATTCTTAGGTGTTGAAATGTTGAGGTATACAAAATAAAACTAATTTTAAAAATTAAAAAACTATTTTACACTAAACTGTTAAACTATCGTTACGTTTGTCTGGTATCAGTTATCAATGTCCAAATTGCTAGTCTTATTTTGCATGTTTAGCCAGCAAGCTGAGGGTGAGCCCGTCAGAGACTGTGCTGTTCAGCCAAGAAGGAGCTGAACTAACTGGCAATGTCAATCTCCTCAACACCAGTGACAAAACTATCACTTACAAGGTAATTGTTTTAGCACAGTTTTTGTTAATCATTTTATCATTTAATCTGTTGTATTATGATATAAGAAATTTACTGATTATTCAAGGAAAACATTTTATTTGAAAACTGTAAATCAAGCAATTGATGTAACTCAACTCCATTTTTTAAATCTAAGCGTTGTTTCAAAATTATTTTAAAGGATTTTGTAAATTGCTTTACTTTTTAAAATACTCTTTACATTCATTGTTGAGAATAGATAAAGACTACATCTCCAGAAAAATTCCGAGTGAGGCCCAGTTGTGGAGTTTTGCATCCTAACAACTCAACAACTGTGTCAGTGGTTCTACAGCCTGGACACCATCCGGGAAGTATCTTGCGGGATAAGTTTCTAGTTATGAGCTTCCCTCTTGAAGACAATCTTAGTTCTCCCTCAGAGCTTGCCGAGCTGTGGAAGGTAAGAATGTAATATTGTACTCAATAATAATCAATTTACATATATTTAATTCCTAATAGAGAGCTACTTAGTGTGTTTGGCCGGAGCAGATGTGTATGATAGAGCAAACTTTTTTACATGGACTGGTGCAGGATCGTGTACATGGAGATTGTGCGGCCAGCTTGAGGGTTCTCTGCTTTAGAGTTCTTAACTTCAACAGTAGAAGTGAACTCTTGTTTGCAATACCTCGCACTCGAACGTTAGCACACTCGTTATCACCTCATGTCTGGTTGATGAGATATTCAACCAAATATTTTTTTTCAAATGACAATGTAGATATATTTTATAATTCTTTAAATATATCGAAAAATAAATCTGTAATAATTCTCCATATAATATTTTACTAAGAATTTTTATTTATTGTTACATTGTGTGACTTCTTCGCTTGTGTCCTCATGTGTAATATTTATCGATCATATTTATTGTATACTTTAAGTGGTTAATTTATTTAATTATTATTTGTTTAAGTATTTTGTTTATTAGATTGTTAAGTTTGATAATACATTTAGAGTTGGTTTAAATTATTGTTACATTTTTATTGTTTTCTTTTATATTTAAATTAGGTTATCAACTTATTTTTTTAGTTTACATAAATTATGTCTTGTTTTCCTGTTTATATGTTAATATTGTTATTTATTGTTGTAATATATGCCAGTTGTTAATAGCATGCCTAGTGTGAAGAAAACTGTGAATAAAAAATTGTCCAGTAATCGTGCCCGTTGCTCAAACTAGTTAGCCATATCAGATGTTGTTGTGAGTAATAGTTGATAATTCTTGTTGTGTCAAACCAATTATCATTCTGACACACTATTAGGACTGTGAGTCAGACTTTCTTGATTTATTGTTATTTGAGTTGACTCTGCCAAATGGTTTAACAAAGACCAATGGTAATAATAGATTTTATCATCACACATCTCCTGTTTAGTTTTATTATTCGTGAAGCTTATTCTATAGATTTATTGTTTTGCTTTTTGGATAATAATGCTGATCTTTTTATTTAGCATGCGACTATCAAATTGAAGTGGGTCTTGCAAAATCAGTCACTGACGGCTGAAAGCTATCGGTAATAAAAACGATATCTCGGAAAGTGTTGAAGATACTTGTTTTTGGAATTGTTCCTAAATGAAATGAATACTGTATGTTCGTCGTTTCTAAAATACAAGTGCTGTCCCTCACTCATGCACAAATGTAAAATGTTGACAGCTCTCATTCCCACTCATACAGTATATACGTATATTATAAAACATCATAGCGGTGTGTAGCCATCTATGTGGCCTTAGATGCATACACAAACACGTATGACCCATCATAGAACAGTAACCTCTGTCCTTCCTATTCACACTCTCATAATGCTAATGTTGTAAACTCCTAAGATTAATTTCACGAGTTATAGCCGTCAAAGATTAATGACCCCTAAAGCATTGTGTCTGCTAATCCATAAGCTCGTATGTGGTTTACCCTCAAGATACGTCCATTCTATCACAAATCTTCTCTGTATGGTGATAAATCCCATAACAAATATATTAATGTACGTCACACCATAACATATATTCACGTGATAAAAGGATTGACCCCACACCTCTCCACTTTTAGTAGGTTGTTTTGAAACTGCCATCAAAGGAAGTAATCTTCCAAGGGCTTGAAGAAAGATATTATGTTGTCAGATAAAAACATTATCCAAAATGTCATCTTCATAGTTTATATGAGACCAAATTTTATGAAGATCATGTTACTTAAGTGTTTTGGATGGTTATCAATCTGCCATCAAGTTCTGGCAGTTGGAGTTATATTGTAAGCACTTATATATCTTATAAATTAGTGACTTCTAGATTGCTTTGATTTTATTTATTCTTTATCATTTTTTTATTCGTTTTAATGTTGTTTATTGTTTAATTCATGCATAATTTATTATTGTTTAGTAAACATTTTAAATGTTTAAATTGTTTCTGCACAACAGGATAAAAGAAATCCGTTTTTAATAACCTACATGTAAAGAATGTTTTTTTGTAGGCAGCAGATTCCAGTAAAGTAGACCAGCACCGACTAAGATGCCTACTAAGTGGACAGTCGACATCGGCCTCCCAGAATGGTGCTGTATACACATCCCTGCCTCATGGACCCCCTGGGGATCTCGAGCAAAAAATCAACCAGCTGCTTATTGGGGTACACACTTTCCTGTAGTGATCAATTTACTATTCTCCATCAAATACCCTAAGTTTTTCTTTTTTTATTGTATTTCTTTACAGTATCATATCACTTACAAAGATAAAATTTGTTTAGGTTCTTAAAGAGAAAATTATAGTTGTGAAAAAGTGTTTCTTGTGACATGTGGCTAATCTTTCTCTTTATTTTTTATTTTTTTTATTTTTTCTGATTGAAAAGTTTCAGTTTGATTCTCAAAATTCTAAATTAGTGACTGATATAAGTGAAAGAGGAGGGAAATTTAAAAGTAATCTTAAGCCTGTTTACTTTAATATCATGATAATATTTTTTTTTAAACTTACTAATAGTCAATAATTTGCAAGGATCATAAAATTGTTACACATTTTATCAGCGTTTATCACGAAAAGTATAATAGCATTTTAAGATCAGCAAAATTAACCTATCTTTTTTGGCGTTTAGAACTTAAAACATGGCAAGAACCACAAGCTAACAAATATGAAGTCTGTCAGGACTACTCATGGCTTGTGAAATGAATAAAGCAACATAAAATTGATACAATTTGTGGTGTTTACATGATCTATGCTATTGAAGTGGTGATGGGCAGCTACCTAACTAAGGGTGAAGTAAGCTCTCAAGTACTAGAAAATACCACCTTAAATGAAAAGGATTTAATAATAAAGAGATCTACAATGGCTTACATCTTGAATAATCTCGCAAACATTAACAATGATCTTTTAACATTAATGATACCAAGCATTAATGACAGAAATAAAGAAACAGTATATGCAGTAAAAAAGATTTCTGAAACAAAAAAATTGGAACATTGGAAAAAAGTTCAAAATAAAACGCTAGTGAATAAACATCCCAATTATCTGGGTAAAGCTTCCAATTTTACCCCTGTACATACGAATAATTCTTTTGAAATCTTGGCATATATGGAAGATGACGAGGAAGTTAATCAGATCTCTTACAGTGATCAGACAGGTAATTTACCCTCTAACCTTCTAAATATCTATCAACACAAAAAATCCCTCAAGGAAAAACCAAAGTCTAAAGTAAAAGTTAAAAAACATAATGTATTATTACTTGCAGACAGTCATGGTAGGGGATGTGCCTCACTTCTTCAAAATGAGCTTGGACATAACTTTGGCGTTTAGAGTATTTTCAAACCAAATGCTATAATAAATGCAGTCATTAAATATCATAAAAAGTTGACTGCAAAATTCACAAGTAGTGATTATTTAGTGATTATTGGCGGAACTAATGATGTAAAGTTAGAGACAGAAGCATCAGACCAGGAAGTGTCTATAATTGCTGATTCTTTAAATACAAATGTAATAGTTCCAAGCATCCCTCACCGTTTCGATAAGCCATGGCTTAGTAAGAAAATTACAGAAGTAAATAAGTTGAGAAATTCAAGTATGGCTAGAATAGCAAAGCACAAGCCAAATAAGATAATACTTATAAATAATACTAAATTTTTCAGAAACGACCACACAAAACACGGCCTACATTTAAACCATAATGGTAAGAAAAAGTATTGTAGGATGATTGCAGATGCTATTAAGGACAGCTTAAGCACACAACCTCAAGATAAAGAAACTAAGTCATCATTTCAAGACAAAGTTAATACATGCCCTATTAGAATTAAGGAAGCTAACGTGAAACTGGAGCTTAATTATTTATCCACTCCACAATTAAGCATCCAATCACTAACTGAATATCCACCTTTACTTTCGCCACTGAAACAACAACATGGGCAGCATATTTATGATATTTCTAATCAATCAAATGAATCCGAAGATGTCCTGTCACGCATAAACATGACCAGTTCTACAAAAGAAATCGCTATTCACGGAGCTGACCATCTCCATCCAGATGAAACTATTGCTGATACTCAGGAAAAACTTCCTCTGAAGACCTCTGAAGGATGTTCATCCACACCCAGCCATTCTCCGAAACTGGTGTCAAGTTTTAATGCCTGCTTGAGTTGTGAGTCATGTCATTATGATGTATGTGAAAGGTGTAAATCCTTTACTCGACAGACTGACGGCAACAGTACACACACATTGAATGAAGGTGAATTTGATGACTGTGTGAGTGTGCATGATAGTCATATGGCTGCAAATAAATGTAACATACAAAGCAGCAATGTTTTTTTAATGTCAGTGAACCAAGAAAACAAGGTTTCTTAAGAAAAAATAATAAAATAACAATTTTTGATCAAAATGTCCAACATTTACCATCTCGTATTGACATAATAAATTTAAATTTGGATGAGCTGAAGCCTGACATTGTTGCTTTGTGTGAACATAAAATATTGGACCACGAAATAGCAAGATTAAAATTGGATAACTATAAAATATGCTCTTATTTCTCAAGAAAAAATGCAGTGGGGGGAGGAGTTGTAATTTTTAATCGGAATAATGTTACATGTAAAAAAACAACTTTGCCACAGATTCAAGATTTAGTTATGGAAAAGGAGTTTGAATGCTGCCTGGCAACTGTAAAAGCGGATAAACTTTCTTTTATTCTTGCTTGTGTTTATAGATCACCTCAATTTCAGTTTGAAGAACCTTTCTTAAATAAATTTGAAAGACTTGTTGATGTATTAATAAAAAAACATAAGAATATTGTAGTTGTAGGTGATATAAATATTGATGTCTTAAAACCGAATAGGCTGTACGAATAATTTAATTTGATATTAAAGATGTACAAACTCCACTACTTAGTGAACTTTCCGACAAGGGTTACAGCAACTTCTGCCTCAGCTATTGATAATTGTATTACAAATTTAAGTAAACATAATGTGTGCTTAACTGGAATAAAAACTGAAATTTCTGATCATGATGGTCAGGTTATAAATATTTTGAATGTAGATGTTAACAGTTGGGAAAAAATTACAACAAAAAAATACTGTAGAAAAATTAATAATGAGAGTGTAAAGACATTAGAACATTATCTTGCATCTGAAACATGGTTAGATGTATATCAAGCTCCTGTCCATTTGAAATATGATGTTTTTCATGATACTTTCATACACTACTTTAACGTGTGCTGTCCTAAAGTATTAATAACCAGGTTTACCCAAAACAAGAGTCATTGGATTACTGATGAAATAAAAAATTTTAAAAAAGAAATCTTAGAAATAGGAACAAATTATCGAATCTCGTGCAATAAAAATGTTAAGGAAATTTTAAAAACTAAAAAAAATTATCTAAGAAAACGTATAAATGAGACAAAAAAATCCTATTTTGATTCTAAAATAAACAACTCTGATAATGCTGTTAAAGCAACTTGGCAGTTGTTGAATAATGAAATTGGGAATTCTAAAGAATCTAAATTTAATTTGAAAATAATAGAAGATAGTAAAGAAATTGATAATCCCATAGAAATATGTAATAAATTAAATAATTTTTTCATAAGTGCTGTAGATAAGTTGGTAATGCCCAATATTGTTTCTGGAGGATCCACGGGTGAATGCACAGGGACAAATACACAATTTAAAAAGTTCAAATTTGACCAAATAACTGAAAAAGATTTAGATAAAATACTATCTACATTAAAAAATAAAGTATCTTCCGGAGTGGATGAAATTCCCATGACTTTGATAAAGACAGTAAAACTCACAATCCTGAAGCCACTTGTTCATTTAATTAATTCATCATTAATAAGTGGTATTTTTCCGGATAAATTGAAACTCGCTAAAGTTGTGCCAATTTACAAAAGTGGGGAGGTAAATAGGCTATTAAGTTATCGCCCAGTATCAGTTCTTCCATCCTTCTCAAAGCTTTATGAACATGTAATTTATAAGCAATTACTAGATTTCCTTACATCAAATAACCTTTTGGATGACCAACAACATGGCTTCCGACCAGGAAAGTCAGTTGTTACAGCAGGAATTGAATTTGTCGAGAAAATAATTAGTTCTATTGATAAAGGTGAAAAGGTACTTGGAATATTTTTAGATTTAACAAGAGCTTTTGACAGTGTTTCCCATAACAAATTGATTCAGAACTTACAATGCCTTGGAATTGAAGGCAAAGAATTATCATGGTTTAAATCATACTTGTACAAACGAAAACAATATGTAGAAATAGAGCATAAATTTCAAAACAAGTTTAACTATATAGAAAACATATCATCCTCATTGCAGACGGTTCGGTATGGGGTTCCTCAAGGGTCCATCTTAGGGCCTCTCCTATTTCTATGTTATGTGAGAGGTCTCCCTGAGGTGGTACGGGGTGAACGGGCTGCGGTCTGTCTGTATGCTGATGATACTAATATAATTATGTCAGACAAAAATAAAGAGTCACTGGAAATATCTTCATTTATTAACCTTGCAGTCATGGAAGAGTTCTTCAGCAATAAAAATGTACTAATTAATTCAAAGAAAACTAACTTTGTGGAATTTTCAACAAGCCAATCTCAAACTAGATTTAATCCAACTATAAAGATATGCAACAATATTTTGGTTCAAGAAAAAAATACAAAGTTTTTAGGTCTGTACATAGATGAATATTTAAGCTGGGACATTCACGTAAAACATGTACTGAATAAAGTTTCCTCTGGTATTTATGCACTTTACCGAATGTCTAGAATTTGCAACGTAGTAACATTAAAAACTATTTATTTTGCTCTAATTCACTCACATATTTCATATGGAATTAGTATATATGGGGCCACATCCAAAAGCAATTTGAACAGTATATTGAAACTACAAAAAAAAGCAATTCGAATAATGGCTGGGCTGAAATCAAAAGATTCTGCCAAAGAAGAGTTTAAAAATATGGGAGTGTTAACTGCCTTTTGCCAGTACATATATTCAACTATTAAGTACATTAGATCAGTTAATTCAAATTCAACACAAATAGTTACTCACCATTACAATACGAGACATCATATTAATTTAGAACCTCATCGGTTAGAATTTTTTAAGAAAAAAACAACTTACATGGGACTTAAATTCTTTAGTAAACTTCCACTCAGTCTTTCAAAAATTGAAAATAATTTAAAGTTTGAAAAAAAATTAAAGGGATATTTGGTTTATAATCCTGTGTATTCACTTGAGGAGTTTTGTGAGCTGTAGTTGTTTTTTACCATTTGTGGGCTTTAGTTTTACTTAGTTTTATTTTACATACATAAGTTTAGTATTAATGTCTGACACAATTTACCTGTATATATGTACAGATATAAATAAAGAGATTTTGATTTGATTTGATTTGACAAAAAATACAACTTCAAAACTAAATGACGCATGTTATTTTTGGTGCTCTTTTCATCAGAAGTGGGCTTTGTTTACAAATCAAATTCATACTAATGAGGAAATGCAATTAGATTAAATTATAGGTGTAACACATCTACTATGTATGAAAGGTATAGATTGTAAATCTGGGTCTATTACTATGTTTATTTTTATGAGGGCTGTTTGACAAAAATTAAAAAAGTGAAGTTGGTGTGCTAAGTAAGCATTATTTTTTTGTATTAAAAAAGCATCACTGGAACCACAAAAAGACTAAGAGGACTCTGTACCGCCCATTTCAAAGGTTAATAAGTGGTTTAGAGAGTTCAATTGTGGTTGTACTAGCACAAGTGACGCAGAGTGTTCAGATCACCCAAAAGAGGTATCACGTCAGAAATCATCGATAAAATCCATGGAGTGATATTGGCCAGGTGAGAATGAAAATGCATGGTGGCTGAAGCTGTAAGTAACTCAACTGAATGGGTACATCACATTTTACATGAATATTTGGATATGAAAAAAATCTGTGAGATGGATGCTGCGATTGACCATAAGCGTAACCATGTGACCACTTCAAAAGAGTGTTTAGCAATATATTCAGCCATAAACTAGATGAGTTTTTGCGCTGTTTTGTAACCATGGACGAAACATGGATTCAATAGAATCACCAGAGACCAAAGAACAATTGTAACAGTGGGTATTTCTGGGTGAATGTGGACCAATGAAGGCCAAGCTGAGTCTGTTAGCCAACAGAAATTTTGAACGGATTTGACATTGATTTGAAGCAAAAAAAAAAAAAAAAAAGATGAAGAATAAAGTGCTGCTCCATCAAGACAATGCAAGGGTACACATATTCACTATGGCAAAAATTGGGCTACGAACTTCAACCCTATACAGCATATTTTTCAAATTTAGTCCCTTGCGATTATTTCTTGCTTTGAAACCTAAATAAATAGTTGGGCTGTAAGAGATTTGGGTCCAATGAAGAGGTCATCGCCGAAACAAACGCCTATTTTTAGGGGCTCAAGAAAGCTTATTACTTGGAGGGAATAAAAAAACGCTGGACTAAATGTATTGAGCTAAAATATGATTTTGTAGATATTTATTCAAAAATTATTTAATATATTTATTCAAAAAGTAACTAACTTATCAAACAGCCCTCGTACCTGTATATTTTCTAAAATTAAAATATTTTCCTCTAGAAATAAATGTTGTTTCAGCTGAACCATCTGTCACACTGCAACAACCAACTGGAGGCTGACCTTCGATTCAGTAATCGCATGCATCTCTTGACATGCTTGATGTTGCTGATCATCGGAGGTGCCTTGGTGTACTTGATGCAGAAACAACCACAAGACTTTGAAACATCTACAGCTTCTTGTTACGAACCTATTCCTCCACCAACTGAAGTCCAAGACTTATAAGACTAATTTCTATTTTTGTAGTTTTTTTTTTTTTTTTTTTTTACTTATGGAAGAGTTAAAGTATTGTTTTGAATCACCTCTACTTTTCCATTTAGTCTTGATGTTCATATCAAGTATATTCTTTTCATAACCTCTATTTTGTTATCAGTAATAAAGTTATAGTATTGATAAGTGTTCAATTTCTAAGAGAACACATGTGCAATTATGTTTCCACACTATGTGGTGTTTTTGTTTGTATAGATTGTTGAATTTTTGTTTGGAACAGTAAAAATGTTACTTATGAAAAAGAAAAAAACTGAAGTGTTTCTGTCAGAATAACTTTATTAATCTTGAAAAGTCACTTAAATTATAAATTTGACAAGTTTAACTCTGTCATATTTTCACTTAAAATAAAAATAGGTAACTTATTTTCACATTTAATTGTATATCTTAAAAGGTACACGTTTGTAGTAGTATTATTAGTTAAATATATACAATTTCAATTATGGTCTGTATTTTGTTGGCGTATAAAAAAATGTATCAAGTTTGTGGGTAAGTATTTATATTTAAAACTTCTCACCCTAAAAGACAATCTTACGGTTTTATGTAAGAAATAGAAATGTTAATTTAACCTTTATATTCAAAGTTCTTGTCACAAAATGTAAAATTTGTTGCATGTTTACTCAATTTTGTATTTGTTAAATTTGCTTTCAGTTAGATATTCTAACTAGAGTAAGTGCAAAATGAAATAAATACTTGTTATTTAACCCATTTGCCTAAATCAACAAACATTGTTGAAGTAATTTATAATAGTTAATCAAAATAATTATGATAATTTTAGTCAAGGCTGCATAATATCTAATGATACTATCAATGTCAAAGCTAAACAAACTTAAGTTTTGATATTGACTTCTTTAATTTTATAGTACAGTCATGCCTTAATGTTGTGAATAATAGCTGTATTATTTATTTTATCATCAAAATAGTCAAACTTAAATATCTACTGCAATGCTAGTTATGTAATCTGAATGAACATTTTGTTTGTTGCCATCAGATTTGTTGTTATTGTGTTTGGTTATAAGTTAAATTAATCTAACAGAAATATTTGTATTGTGTTTATGTAATTTAATAATAGTAATTTTATTCATTAGATACAATAAAAGTCTGCTAGCATTTTGTTACTTGCTATATATCTACATATGCTGTATATCTATAGTTTTGTTCTGCAGTTCCTATTTAGGTATATTGGGTATAGGTTTTTTTAACATGTTTACTGTGGCACCAAATATGAGGAGTGTAGCCTTAGGAGCTGAAATATCAAAATACTAAACTATAACTAAAACGTATGACACAGAAATATTTAATTTTGAAACCAATACCTCCGAGAAGTTGTTCACTAACTACAAAATACGGTCACTGTAAACATTATTGCAACGCCAAAAGCTGAACTCGCTCTGATGAGATAACATGAAGGGTGAATGACCAACCACTGCTAGTCAGCTCTGCATGAGCTATATCCCGCCGGGGACCGACCCACAGCGAACATCTTAATAAAATAATTGTCCATGTTCAGGGCTGGATTTAGCATTTTGGCACCCCTAGGCCCAAAAATTTTTTCTGGCCCCAGGTCTGGTTAAAATTACTTTCCTAAAAACCTTTATTAAAAAATTATATCAGTCCTATGTCAATTGCTTTAACACCACTCCACGGTGGAATTTTATCATTGCAAGTTTTTTTTTTATGAATTTACTTGGTTTTGGGCTTAACAAAATACCGTTAATGTATTAAAAAAAGATTGGTTAATAACTTTGGTTTTGTTCAATTTAGTCATTTCGGCAAATAAATAAAAAAACTCTGTAATATAATATAAAATAGGTTTAATCTCAGAAACACAGTTACATGAAATATTTTGATAACGTGACACATTACATTATTAGAAAACCAGTATTAATTAAAGATTTGGTTGTTGTTTTTTTTTTTTAACAATTTTAAACTACATATTGGAAAATTTTGAAGGGATCGCCGGAAAAATATCATTTATATTGAGATTTAATATTGAGGGATGAACGATAAATGTTCCGTTCCGTAGAGAAATTCAAGGTTATGTTAGCATGGAGAGAATGAATCGAAAGAATGAGGACAGCCAGCGCAGCGCCACGAAGAATCACGGAGCAATCTGTAGTTATTTGGCGTCACTATATTACGGTCACACTTATCTATACAAGGAACATGGGACTTGCATAGGGCTGACAGTGGCAATACAATGCGTAAAGCTCAACGACATCCCAACAGCCAGTTCCGGCCCTGTGCATGTTAGGCTAAAATTTGTCTTTTCTTTAAAATACTATAATAATAATAATAAATGTATTTATTGTTTTCACAGGTACAGATTAGTTTCACAGGCAAAATTATTGATCACAATAAAAAGGCACATTTGATGAAAAATAAAAAAAAAACTTAAATAACTAAAGAAACACAATTATAACTTATGCGCCTAAATAAAGTACTCCAAATTATATAATACATTCTTGGTTATAATACAATAATATAAATACAGTTTAAATACAACCAGACATAAGCTAAATTATTAAACATAAGATTAAATTGTAATGAAACAGATATATTCAAAAACCAAAACAAACAAAAGAAAACATAAATACTGAAACCTGTGAAAAACAATTGCGACCCCAACAGACCAAGGGCCCAATTATGGGGGCCGCATGAAAAAAAAATATTAATAATTAAGACCTCCATGCCTGTACAAAAATAACAATACTTAATTTTTAAAATTTAAGGATTAAAAACTCTTTACTCTTCCAAACAATGCTTATTTGAATACATTAATAAAAATAAAAAATAAGTAGGCCCTATAAAAAAAAATAAAACAATCCAAGAAATGAATTTGAATAGCTAAATTAATTTAGGTTGAGAAACCTAGTTGTTCCAGCAATCCTTCAAAGTATTAAGTCTTTACATGTTGCTCTGAATACTGCCCGTGACATGTCTACATCTACACCACCAGCTATGGAATTAAACAATATGATTGTAAAATTTAGAAAGGAGTTAGCATGAGCGGCAGTACGAGCCCCACCAGGGTATAACATATAGCCAGCGCGCCTACCATAAGCCGGCACACACCAGTTTATCTTACTTAAGGTCGCTGGGTCATCCACAATACCTCTCATAACACCATGCAGGTAAAAAAGTTGTGCTAATTTTCGTCTCTTAGACAACCTTTCGAAATCAAATAAATTTAACATTTCTTCATATCTAATATGCCAAATTGGATAATTTAACTGACCAAAATACTTAAAATACACAAAAAATATATATACTTCTATATATATTTTTTTTTAGCTATTACATATCTTAAAAACATATAATATGGTATATTTAATATTGTCAGGACATTTATAAAATATGAACATGACTGTAACATTTGTTTTAACTAGATTCATTAAATAAATTGTCAAAACAATGTGTAGGCCAATGGGTTAAACAGTGTAATTCAAAGAACTGAATTGATATTGTAAAATAAGAACACTATATAGGACTGATTTTGTTGTTAGAAAATGTATAACTAATAATAAATGTTGTTCTCAACCTTAGAAGTGAAATGTCAAGGGTTATGTCTGATGTCATGTTTGAACAGCTTTAAACTACAGATATTGGGTTAAAACTGTCTCATGGAAGTCAAAGTGTGCAAGTAATTATCTTGTTATTCATTCTTATATTGTCATGTGCATAATGTTAATTTGTACTTTTAATCAGAGTTTAAGAAAATTAGCAGCTTCTTAAGAAATTAAACTTAGTTCCACTGATTATTTGCTAAAAATCTTTTTATGTAATTTATTCAAAATTAATTGTTTGCCAGTTTCCATGGGACTGTAGGCCATGGCATGAACTTTATTCAACAAATGACGTACCAAGAAAACCTCGGACACACTCCGCAGTCCGAAGCCTAACTAAAAAAATTCATAAATAGTTTTTTTAAAGAATATATTTATAGTAATGTTGTAGCGTGGTATACCAAGTAGTTACCACTATAATAATACGTTGATAACAACATTTCTACTTTGAATTTTACATTTTATTTTTGATTTCTTAAAAACAAAGTCTTATTTTCTGATGCAAACTCTGATCTTAATGAATATAAATTGAAATATGTTGTCTATTAACAAATATAGTACAAAATTGGATAGTAGTTAGATATATTGCTTATTTTACAAAGAGTCACTACCATCACAAGTTTTTTATATCTAAACATAGAATGTTCCTGGTATTTAGACCCATTGTATTATTTCCTCAAGAATAATTTTATAAGGAAAAATATCAAATTAAAGAACTGAGGTTGCACAGCTATAGTTGAGGAATTAAGTGTTTTTATTAAAGTAAGATAGTAAGTAAATACTGCTTTTATTATCTTAGTATATTGGAGAGATCAGAGATCCACTATACTAAGTATAGTGTCTTCTATAGTGCATATAGAAGACAAGCCCACTAACAAATACAAAAGAATCACATAATCACAAATTTTCTGTACCACTGGCACTTTCCTCAGATGAGGGGGGGGGAGGGAGAAATGTAAGAAAAGAGAGAGACACTACTCACCAGTCTCTATCTCTACTCACCTGAAGAAAGTAGAGTAGGAGTAAGCAAATTCAAAAGAATCACATAGTCACAAATTTTCTGTAACACTTTCTTCAGGTGAGTAGAGAGATAGAGACTCTGAGAGAGATAGAGTAGTGTCTCTCTTTCCCTCCCCCCCCCCTCCTCACCTGAGGAAAGTGCCAGTGGTACAGAAAATTTGTGATTATGTGATTCTTTTGTATTTGTTTACTACTACTCTGGTGTTAGTGGACTTGTCTTCTAAGGTAAGTTTGCTGATGTCCTATCTTTCCAATATACTAATTTCTGGTCTAGTGCCCTTTAACCTAACCTAGAATTTGCTTTTACTATAGTCACTTATATATTTTAATCTGAGTACTAATTATAGATCTGTAATTCAAGGTGTATGCTTTATACGACATGATATTTTTGTAAATTACATTAAATTCATGTTCAATAGTGCAAGTGTTTTACCATGTTCTAGGCTTGCACATCTAGTGTTAACAGTTCAGTTTATTATCATAGTTACTCACAATCTTTAATTTTTAAATTTTTTAAACTAATTCTGAAAGTTTAAGCCTTTACAACCACGTTATTATTTTGGATGATGTAGTTATCAAATTATAAATCGTAGCAGTTTTTATTGTGATGCACGAAAATAATTTATTCAGTTGATTTACTTGTATTTTGTTAGGGTTTACACAAAATATTTTCTTCCTGCTGTAATGTTACCTACTAAACCAGTATGTGCTGTAGTCTCGTCTGTAACTAAACATAAATCGAATAGGCCAGAGATCATTGGGTAGCAGGAGAGTTCTACGATCACTGTCCTAAACAAATTGAAGAAAGTAGCAGTACACACAAAATTTAAGATTTAACATGTTGGTAACTACATGCATACTTTCTAGAAGTTTATGAAATTACGATTTCTTGTTAAAAAAGTGAAATATGAGTTTATATTTCTTGAGGAGGTTGATTTCAACCGTGGAAAACTAGTTTTTTTACCGAAAAGTCGAAAAACTAGTTTTTAGCTGATGGTGAAAAAACAAAATTTTTAAAAATCGGCATTTTTATTCTACATGTTTTTTATGCTAAACACAAATATACAACTGGTTTTTCAATCAAATTAATTTTTTAGCCTGAAAAATCATTGTATTATTGAATATAATTATGAAGAACATTCTAATATACATAAGAGTTGAACCCCTGTAAGGTATAATTATGAATAGCTCCCTCTCTAGTGATATTGAAATTTTTTCTATTAAACATGAAAAATTGTTTTTTACTGCTCAGAAACTATAATTAATTAATACTAAAAATAATGTTCTTCTAATTCAGTTTAGTGATAGCACACTTTTCACTTACCTAACCAAACATAAACTAACTTATCCTAATTGTCTATTTATTAAAAAGAAATTCATCATTTTTAAATCGGGTGCGTAGCAGCCTGCAATTGGAATATGTGCAAGTTTCTTTTTGTGACTAGTCATAGCTCTTATTAACATTTTGCATATGGTCACCATAGGTTATTTGCCGCAAAAGTAGTTTTCCGCAATATCTCGAGAAATAACTAACCAAAATATTTTTGAAATTTGTGTTCAGCATAAAAAATATATCCAATTATAATAAAATGATAAAAATGTCATTGAAAATAACAGAAAGAAAATATATATAAAACTAGTTTTTTTAAACTTAGATTTTTTTATCTGTATAAACGTGTGATTTCTGTGGAATAAAAAGTGTTTTCCCAGAAAATACACACCCAGTTCTATCCACTGGTGATAATAATATACAGTTGCAGTCCACATTTGTTATTTTTTGCTATCGATGTTAAATTAAAACATTCTGCTCATATGAAATTTCTACCATTATTCTGGATATTTTACAGGAATCAGTATTAATTATTTTTAACGGCGGCTTGCTTTAGTTTATACCTGGAAACCTAAATACATGAAATATGTGTTCAGCTAATTCAAGATATTGCTGTTAACTAAAGATTTAATTCTATTCATTTCGTATTACTTCTAGTTAGAACTTAACTTAAACATAACCATAATTTTAATGCAAGACTTTCAGCAATAGATTGATCCAGTTAAAAAATTAAAGTTGTAATCTGTAAGTATTGTCTAAAGTGTTCAATTGTATTATTATTTATGTGATACTTTTTGAAAATTATTTTCAGTATTATTAGCATGAGGTTACCTCTTGCAATCAAAACATTTCTCTGTAATAAACTTTCAATTCGATAACTTTAATTTATACTGTGATGTATAACACTGTAATATTGCATGTCCCCCCTGACCCTGCCCAACCCTGCCTGAAATATCTATTTATAAAACTAAATTATCTATGTATTAAAATAATAGTATAAATGTACAACACTATGTACTATTAAAATACGTAAAGATAGGTAACTAAGCACTTTAAATAACTAAAAAACACAACCAAAAGTGTTTTGAGTGTGCCGCAGTCTAGAGTCACCCGCTCACCTATACATGTACAGTGGTATTGGGGTATTGGTCCACCCGCCCACCCATACACGTACAGTGGTATTGACCCACCCGCCCACCCATATACGTACAGTGGGGCGCACACACACGCACCCCACCCATAGACGTACATTTGCATTGACACACCCGCCCACACATACACACGTACATTGCATTGACCACACGTACAGTAGTACTGGCCCACCCGCCCTCCCATACACGTACAGTGGCACTGGCCCACCCACCCTCCCATACACGTACAGTGGTACTGGCCCACCCGCCCTCCCATACACGTACAGTGGTATGTATACTATTCATTTGGTCAATACCATTGTACGTGTATGGGCGGGCGGGTGGGTCAATACCACTGTACGTGTATGGGCGGGCGGGTGGGTCAATACCACTGTACGTGTATGGGCGGAGTGTATAATATTTACGGAGTTAATTCTTTCTTTCCATTGCTTTAAGATAATATCAAAACACTACTTATAATATAATTGGACAAGGCAGATAGTGTTTTGAGAGTAAAATATTATCTTTAAAGAATCTCTATTAAGTACAGTATTTGGTTCAGGAAAAGAATACTTACAGTTTATTTTTGTAACTGCCAACTTTTAGGTTTCAACTTTTTTCATTCATTATGAGGTGAGTTTTCAAAAACATGTACTGCAAATCAAAATATATATTATTAATTTTAATATATCATGTATACAAATAAATAAAAGTAAAATGAGCTAAGCTTATTGTAATGTTTTGCTGCAACCAAAGCCATATTTACTATAGTTATCAATCATGAATGATGAACTTATTAATATGATGAATTAAAAGTAGATAAGTTTTGTTCTGCATATTTTTAATTACCTCTAGAAGGCAGAGCAAATAAATATAACACTTGTACATGACATACAAGCTCTTCTATTGTTTTCATTTGGTATTAATAAAAAAGACAATTAACTTTCAACAAGTAATCTAAGAATTAAATTATTATTGTACTTTTAATGTTTTGTTAAGCAATTTTATTCCTTTACATATTTAAAGTGTAGAATAATTTCTATCGATTATCATTTTCCATCACAGTAGTCGTTTTGCACATAAGTTTGTTTTCGCCACTAATTGTTGCCACATAGTCAGGGCTGTTACATGGGTTATAACAACTAGGGGTAGATTTTATCACTCTCCAGCCAAATATTGCATTAACATCAAACATTCGGTTGGTGTTGTCTGGCCTGAATTTGCCACCAACAGTGTTACTGTGGTAACGGAGACCTTTGTATTTTTTATTTTTTTTTGGGGAAAAAGTAAGTACTAAAACTGTTTGTAGCTGAGCTTAATTGTGAGAAAATACAGATGACCTGGTACGGCAGTCTAAGCGTTTTGCACTAGCAACTGAATGAATTATATACATTTAAATACATTCAAAGACATAGACATTTAGTGGTAATGACCCTCCCACCCACCTATGTACATACAGTGGTAATAGCTCTTCCATACACGTACAGTCATTTTTATAATTCTCATTAGCTGCTATTAGAAGATGGCTACTTTTAATTTCTGAAATGAATAAGCCATGTAATTTAATTTTTATTTGGGGCTGAACTTTGGATTTTGGAATTAACTGCAGCCAATTGTATTGATACTCGTTATTCCAACCACTAAATGTTTCATTTCATAAAATTCTTTGGCCTAAATATTTTTGTCAAAAGGGGTTCAGAAAATCTTCATCAAAATGACCAGTGTTCCCATGAAACGGCCCTGAATACCTAGCTGTATGTTTGTTAGATTCATATATACTACCGTTTTATACCAAGAAAAGAAAGAAACAGAGGTCGTAACCAATACTTGAAAGTAACCAACCCTTGAAAATAGTGCACTAAATTTGTATAGTTTTCTCCTGTTTTCCAAGTGAGTAGCAGAGCCAGTACTATTGTCAGTCCATCCCAAATAACCCCCCCCCCCCAATCCCCAAGGATAAATGTAGTAATTATTGCTGATGTATAAAGTTGTACAATAGTTGTAATCCATATAAAACTGATGTGGAGGCGATTGATGCTTCCATAAGCAGGTGACCTCTGTTTCTTTTTTCTCTATGATTATACATGTTTTCAGATTTTTGTCACAATTCCAATTATTGGTGTTTAAACTAAATTTATATAAATAGTTGCTCTGCTGTTATGATTTTTAATGTATGATATTTTACCACTTAGCGTTTTTATTCCCTAAAATAACATTTGGTAAGAACTAAAAAATTAAACTTGATTTGAAGTATCAAAAATAACTGATGATATTCTTGTTTACTTTAGTTATTTAGAAAATTCAACGCTAAAGTACAGCAAATGCTTTTTAGCAGCAGAAGTTCTAGTATTTATTGATTTACTTTTCTGGTCTGTTTTATTTGTTCAATCACCATTCTTCTTCTTTACCTCTATAAATCAGAGAATAACAATCCCGGTAACTATTTATATTTGTATATTACTATATTACTTCAAGGAGTTGTCCGTTTGTATATTTATACTGCATTTATAAGCAATCAAATATCAAAGTTATCTGTCTTTCATCTCTTTTGCAAAAGAGAATTTACTAGGTTAAGTTAGTTAAATGTTTCAATCGATTCTTCCTATTATTGTAAATATTTTTGTATACTATTCTCTTCCCATGTAAGATACACCATTTGTACTACTGCAATACAAACATAATATGAGATAGTTACCGTCAATTATAACTAATGGTAAATTATATACTATTGTTCAAATGTAAAAAGTAATTTTGCTCTTTCTCTCTGTTCCACGTTTTGGTGAAGGCTATTTTTCTTTAAATATTAGATATTTCATTTATCTTAATTTTAGTGTTTTAAGGATTTTTCATATTAAGGTAATAATGA
Organism: Stictocephala bisonia; assembly: GCA_035578905.1. Classification (NCBI taxonomy): domain Eukaryota; kingdom Metazoa; phylum Arthropoda; class Insecta; order Hemiptera; family Membracidae; genus Stictocephala; species Stictocephala bisonia. The sequence continues at coordinate 3,129,293 of JAQJVL010000015.1, read as the reverse complement.
TTGTGTTACAAATTTGCTGTACTGTTCTTTTTGAAATTTTTTTCTCAATTCATATACAACTAGTACTGAAACCCACCCTCGTAAAAACAACTTAGGCTAGGTCCTACCGGTGGATGCAAAGATGCTGGACCCAGGAGGACACAGACAAAACACCAAGTTGCGGCCAAAATGTGGTTTATTTTAAAGAATAACTAAATTTTAATATCAATAGAAAAATTAGGCTGTTGCCCGCTTGTAACATGTTAATAAATTCTTTTCAGGCCTAACCAAACAAAACATTAACCATACAAATATATAACAATAAATAAATTAAATAACAAATAGCAAAATACATGAATAAATATGAACGTAATAAACATCTGAAAACGGTAACACATACAAGAAAACTATTAATGAAAAGAGCCTGAATACTACAAATATAAAAAACACAATAAATAAACCACAAAATAATATATATTTGGCAGTTTACAGTACGGAGCCTCGGGAACTAAATTTGAAAAATTATAAAATAAAAAGGTTTTAGAGTAATAATTCTACAGAATCCTGCTGGCGAACCAGGGCAGCTCCTAATGGAATTGAATTTAAAAGGAATTAAAGCCCCCAAGAACCCTGTTAACATACAAATATCTAATAAAAAAAAGAAGAAGAAAAATGTCAAAATAAACATGTTAAATTAAAATCTATACAAATACAAATCATCCTCTCAAACTACCCCCCTTTTAGACTTCTCTTGTAGTCCACACCACATATTATTTTACTTTCTCTCAAGCCTCACAGTAACAGTCAGTCTATACTCAGAGAGGCCATAGAGCATGGAGTTCAATCTCTCATTTTGCTAAAACAGGTAGTGTTATGGTTAAACTTGTGCTTCTCATCCTTGCTTCTTTCAAATTCTGTTGTTCTTTCACTTAATTTCGTCAGATGGAGATGGACTATAGTAGACATGCAATTTTACCATCAGCGGGCCAAAAGATGCTGTCCTATTTCAACTGTACGGTTTGTGTTTATTGTTATAACGAGCTATAATGAACACTTTATGATTATTAAAGGCGCAGTCTAGTGGTCCATTTGTTGAAATTAAATTATTTTTACTTTAAATTTAAATTACATTAAAAGTAAAATGTTATTGTACGTAAAAAAATATAAAAATTATCAATCTTTTACAAAACGCAATTTACAGTGAACTAGAACAGTTCATCACCTATCAAATGACACTTCAATTGTTATGGTACAATCATTATTACGAACCGAATCATTGAAATAGAAACCCATATTTTTGGCATTTTTCATGGAACGAAAAGTTCCCCTTAAGCATTATTTCATTACTAAACTAAATATTCAACGTTTTGATTTTATTACTAGACCAAATAATTAGTTATAGGTTAATTTGTTGGAGTTTTTCAACGCTTCAAGTGTTTTAAAAAACAATGTTCGATAAGCATCAAAATCCTGTCATCTTTAAATGTTACTTACTACCTTAGAGTATTTTTAAAACTAACATTTATTTCAATAAAACCGTAATAATGTAAGAAACTCCTCAAAAAACCGTATGCTTATAGATTACAGTTGACTATAGAAATCTATAAACGTGTATCTATAAATCTTGCATTGATATGGGTAAGTTGTAAAAAAACATTAGTTTTATAAGTACTCTAAGGTACGGTAGTAAGTAACACCTGAAAACGACACGAGTTTGATGCTTAAAACATTTGAAGCGTTGGAAAACTCCAACAAATTTACCAGTATGAACAATCCAATGACAAACAACAAATGATAAGATTTACATCATTTCCATCACTGTTACTATTTCTAACATCACCACTATTGTTTTCTTTAAGTAAACTTTTCTTTATACTTAAACTTACTTTTATTCAATCTTGACATTTTTTAGTATTTAGTTAAACTTTGTCCTAAGCCAGTATTTTTAAGCCCTACAACAACCATTACAGACTTTGTTAGTTACTTTAAAGTATTTTTTTTTTCTTTTTGTTCGTTTAATTGCTAAGAAATATGCTTCACATTGTGTCAAATCCATTTGTAATGATTAGTTACATTGGTTCATTTAAATTTATGTTGCTTAGTTGAAATAAACTAGTCTTTTTACTAAATGGAAGTTTTCTTTAAAATAACCTTATTCATTCTTTTGCATAAGGTATTTATGAACCATATTTAACCCATTACATGGAAAAATCCACTATATATTGGGTATAAATTTTTTTTTTTTTTTACTCTATGTGTAGTAAAGTAATATTGTTTATTACATCCCAGTTTATGTAATCATGCACCTATTTATTACTGTAATTTGAGCAATATTTTTAAATTCAGGGTAAGGCAAGTTTTCTTTTCTTTTCTTTTTTTTTTTTTTTTTTTTTTTTTTTTCCATAATGGATTTAGATGAGTTGATTAGGTTATTCTAAAATATTATCAATGTGAGATCAAATTTAAGCGAGTTATCCAACATATGGATAAAATATTTAAGGAGATATTTATGTAAAGAAAAATATCTTGTGATTTGTGTATGGTGGAACCAGCAGATAACCAACTACTTGGAAGCTTTATTTAACAAATTTAAAATGATGGATTATTTTATGAGTACAAAGGATGATCTCCTTTTAGAGTATTAATTGTTGTTACTTGGAAACATCTGCACAGTGGTTGTGTTAAAAATTGGCAATACTGGAAGTCTAGAATACCTGTAAAGTGATGGGCTGCGATCTTGCCTCGTCTTGAGAGACAGATTAAGGTTATCAGCGGTCATTTACCACAGGTTTGGGTTCCAAGATAAATTAAATAGGTCCAATAAGCATTGGATAACATCATTCCAGCTGCACGCTCAATCCGAATCTAACCATGATACCAACCGGCAATGTTATCATATGTTTTATTCTTGTAAATATGTAATTTTTGTATTATGTTTTTAATGTGACTGTTTTGACAACGTACAATGGATGTGAACATGGAGTTCTTACTCTGAAACCGGTAATCCAATAAATAGGATTTTGTAGCTGAAGACGACAAAGGTACGTTAACCTTATTATTTGTTAAACAGGTCCCTTGGCTACTAATCTTCATTAGATAATACCAGTTAGTAAATAGACCACTAAACTAATTACCAAATATGTTCCCATTACACCAAGCTCCGGAAAGTTCTACGCCACCCATGAGATGCACATACTCTTGCTGGCCTTGTCTGCTGCATCTGTGCACTTTTGTTCTCTGTTTGAAATAACAGCAGCATACTCAAGGTGACTTCAAACCAATGACTTGTAAATCAGTATTCAATTGTGCTTGTCTTTAAAATACCTGACAATTCACATAACAAGACCAAGTTCCTCCTAGCTTTGGATACGTGTCCTGATAAGGAGTCTATAGTTATGCCAAAATTATGCAAGTATACACGCTCTTTCTTTTGATTCTGCTGTTGCTGATCCAATTAAAAAAGAACTGTGGATTAGTTTTGCTTGTGAAAGGAACTGCTATCATTTTAAAGAGGTCAAGAAGCATATTGTTATCTTTGTACTACTACCCAACAGCCAAATCAATTTATAGATTAACTAAATGGTCTCTTGCATCACCTATATCATTGTTATGGACTTGGCAGTTCAAGTTAGATGTCATTCAAAGGTTTCAAATCGGATCCTTGTGACACTCCTGAATCGGCAACAAAGTTCCTTGATACACGCCACTAAAATATACCCCCTAGATATAAGATAAGATTTTATTCAAGAAAATGGAAGAGAATTATTGGTGATGCCCTTTATATTTTTATTATTCCTTACTTCCAATAGTACATAATCATTTTTACAACTGCACACAAAAAAATCGCTTAAGATATTATATAATCAAACAACCAAAAGGTCTAATAAAATGCAAACAATACAATATAGTTGAATACCAACCAAGTAATGAATAAAGGTAACAATAAAGTAGAAGTGAGGCAATAACAAACAAAAGATCATGGAGCATAATAGTAACACGATTAAAGCCAATTGTGTGTTCAATATGCTTGGAGTTTGCTCCAAACTCCAAAAGTAACATGAAAATATATAAACATCATAAATATGTAAAACTAATAAACAATAAATGTTCCTATACTAAAATGTTATATAATAAATAATGAACAATCAATGATAATAGCAAACTTAAAACAGAGAGAATTAAATAATGACTAATAATAAATTACTAATAGTTTTTTTAACTAGCATATATATTGATGGTATATATACAGTACAAGTAAACGTCACACAACACAAATTTATTACAATATATGCTCAAATATATTACAATACAAGTACAAAATGCACAACTATTATGGTGAGCGTGGTTCACCGAAATCCATCACCATAATATTTGTGCATTTTGTACTTGTATTGTAATATTTTTGTGCTTATATTGTAATAAATTTGTGTTGTGTGACGTTTACTTCTACTGAATAAATTACTGATAAAGCTACTATGGTGCTGAGGGATTACTACATTACTTTAAATGAGTTTATTTATAGTATTGATAAATTTGTAACATGCAACAAAAACTTTTAATGGCGTAAATTCATAAATAATTGTTGTATGTTTGATTTTAGTTCTGTAATGTTAACACTTATTATGTACTTGATCACAAATAAAGTTTTATGATATCTGATCTTATAGGAAATAATTTTAATATCCTAGAATACAAATTATATTTGTCATTAAATGTAATTACTCTTTTCAAACAGCAAAATAGCAGTCCTTAACGATGTCACCAGCAATATATACAGTGCAATTCTTTCCCACTTGCCTTTCCCATGTTATTACCTCTGCACTGTGAAAATTGTAATTGGTCATAATTTACTTTCTATTATCTAAAGAAAAAAATTGAATTTGTTCATATTTCATAATTGATTTTGAAGGTTCCTCTACATCTAAAATAGTAGGAATATTGATCATTATTTGAATAATTATGTGAGATGGGTGTAAAGTTTTCATCACTAACAGAATTTTATGCACTTTCTTAACAAATCTGAATAACTTGTAATGCATTCTTAGTTTGTATGTGTCATATATCATACTCAATTTTCCCTTATAAGGAAAGGGTACTCTAACTTTATTTAACTAACATTAGTAAATATAACTAAAACACAATTTAGTTATATTCCAGCACTTAATTTTTCTTTTCATTAGATAGTATTTTATTATATCATTAGTGTTTGGCAGTAGATGTTGTTATCTACTTTTCATTAGGCTTACAGTAATTTCTTCAGTAGAAGTAAACACCACACAACACAAATTTATTACAATATAAGCACAAAAATATTATAATACAAGTACAAAATGCACAAATATTATGGTGATCAATTTCGGTGAACCACGCTCACCATAATAGTTGTGCATTTTGTACTTGTATTGTAATATATTTGTGCATATATTGTAATAAATTTGTGTTATGTGACATTTACTTGTACTGTATTAAATAGAATATATATATATATATATATATATATATATATATATATATATATATATTCTATTTAAAAATCTATTAGTAATTTATTACTAATCATTATTTTTAATTCTGTCTGTTTTAAGTTTGCTATTATTATAATTGACTGTTCATTATTTATTATGTACAATTTTAGTATAGGAACATTTCTTGTTTATTTGTTTTACATATTTATGATGTTCACATATTTTCATGTTACTTTTGGAGTTTACCTATATATATAGAACAAACAATTGGCTTTAATCGTGTTACTATTATGCTCCATGATCTTTCGTTTGTTATTGCCTTTTGTTGAATAAAGTTAGAGTACCTTTTCCTTATAAGGGAAAATTCAGTATGATATATGACACATACAAACTAAGAATGCATTACAAGTTATTCAGATTTGTTAAGAAAGTGCATAAAATTCTGTTAGTGATGAACAATTTAATGATTAAAGTGGCATCGGCATCATTGACACTTAATAAAAACTTTACACCCATCTCACATAATTATTCAAATAATGATCAATATTCCTAATATTTTAGATGTAGAGGAACCTTCAAAATCAATTATGAAATACTCGTATGAACAAATTCAATTTTTTTCTTTAGATAATAGAAAGTAAATTATGACCAATTACAATTTTCACAGTGGTGAGGTAATAACATGGAAAAGGCAAGTGGGAAACAATTGCGCTGTATATATTGCTGTTGACATCATTAAGGACTGCTATTTAGCTGTTTAAAAAGAGTAATTACATGTAATGACAAATATAATTTGTATTCTAGGATATGAAAATTATTTCCTATAAGATCAGATATCATAAAACTTTATTTGTGATAAAGTACATAATAAATGTTAACATTATAGAACTAAAATCAAACATACAACAATTAATTATGAATTTACGTCATTGAAAGTTTTTGTTGCATGTTACAAATTTATCAATACTATAAATAGACTCATTTAAAGTAATGTAGTAATCCCCCAGCACCATAGTAGCTTTATCAGAGGCACTCCAATTGTAACTGTATTAAATTATATAATGAACTGCTAAATTTTCTCTAGGCTGAAACAGATATTAACAAATTTATAAAGAATATATTTATTCTTCGGTAGCTAACTTTAAGAATTATGACCTGGCTTGTCTTTGTTTATAATTATTGATATTATAACTGTAAATATGACCATTTTATTGGCTTATTTTTGTATTATCACTGCAAATGTGAGGATTGTCATATTTTTGTTTTATTATAATAAATTTGATTTGATAAATATTAGGTCTTCAATTTTCTCTTCAGAGTGTCAGGTTTGTCATCGTTCATTGAAGATGGAAGTAGATTATATAGCTTTGCTCCATAAGATGGTTTATTGAAAAATAAAGTTTTCTGTGTAGGGCCTACTGATAAACTAAAGTTTTGGGCATGTCTAGTTTAAAAGCCGTGTAGGTCTTTATTTTAAGTTAACCCCTGCTTAGAAGCACGTACAATGGCCTCAATTATGTAAATAGCCACTACAGTAAGTATTGTAAGTTCTTTGAAAATTTGTCAACAGATGTCTTATGCTTGAATTGTCAAGTATTCTTTGAAAAGGCCAGGCATGATTCTGAGAGCCTGTTTTTTTAATTATAAGTACTCTCTGGAGATTCTTAATTGGAGAAACGTCCCACAAGATTATTCCATACTTTATATGTGACTCAAAGAGTGCAAGGTATTAGAAGAACCTTACAAACTTATTCTGTATCTAATATATTTACCCTTCAAAGTACAAAGAGCTCTGTTAAATTTTGAACATGAGGAGATCCTTCTGTGTGGTAAGTTTAAAACACTTTTACAATATAATTTTGATTGAAAAAATTATAATTTATTTAGATTAGAATGTTTTTAATTTCTAGTATTATTTTTTATTTAACATTAACTTCTCTCTGGTTGAATAATATATAATTTTTATTTATGATAGTTATTTAGCATGTATGCTAATATCGCCCTTATTTGCATGTTCAGTATTTTAGACTTCCTTGAAATAACTGAATGGATTAGTTTATTTGAATACTGAATTCATATATTCAGTAAGTATCAGTTAAAACCTAACTTATTTGTTATTTATAGCTAATTCACTGCTACATTTCTAAATGTTTTATGAACTAAATTCTCCTACGTATGCGGGACGACATGTCAATATGATCTAACAGATTTATTATTGGTAATAAATAATCTGATCAAATGAACGTAACTTGCGTGATTGATAAGGGCATACATTTAATATTGATCAAACTGTTCAAATAAAAGAAGTCTGTGCATTTAACACATCTGCTAAAATTAAAATGTGTATTTTTTTAACATATTGGTAATAATAAAAAGGATTTTTTATCACTAATTGGTAATTTTTTAAATCATTCCTTTTTTAAACTGACATGTTTCTTTTTTACATTTGATTAAAAAATTTAAATCGGTGAGGAAAGTTTATCCACCATTGCGCAAGCTCTTCTGGTTGGTTATTCTCAATATTATTCAGCTTTGAAACTGACCAAAGAACGAGAGCAGAAGGAAGACGCCATGTTGGAATTGGCAGCACGAGCTTCGATTTCTCTACGTTTGCACACCAACGCCCTCATACGTCGGTTTTAGAATTAAGGTAATTTTACTTGGTTTGAATTAGTTTAAACTAATTTCTGATGTAATTATTCGTTCAATAGTTAAGTACAGTTACATAATTTATTGTATAAGTAGTTTTTATCATGAATGTTCAAGTGAATAGATGAAATTGTAACTATCCATCTGTCTGGCACTAACTAATGGATCTGTGTTGTGTGTTGTAGCCATTATGATGGCAGCGCGGTCGGTGCCAATTTCGAGAAATTTTCGCTTTTAATGCCCCCTGTATTCCAAAATTGTAAGTAAGGACTCTATTTATTTCCGACAGATCGCGTATTACTAGATTAGTAAAATTTATTGCATTAATAGTTTTATATTTACCTTACATTAAGTTTCATTAATTAGGCCACTATCCCATCCATTCTCTCTTTCTGTTGTTTTATATCAAATCTTATTTGATCACGAACTCGCCAAATCCCCAAGTGGGCAAGAGAACTAAATAAACAATTACCATGCAAAATGTCAATTTTTCATTTAGTTTCTTTTCTAGGCCTTGGTCATAACCAAAACAATTATGCTTAGGAGAGTTAGGGTAACTAATGTTTCATTATATTCTGAGTCAATTCAACATATTTTAACTTGTAATATTTCTATCAGTGGATGTTAGGTCTGCAAATCGAATTATGTTTTTTGGCTAAACCTATCTTTCAACTTGTTTGACAACAACAACAAAACAACTACACTCTTCCACCTAATAGGTCTATGTGTTTTCTGCTTATGCTTACTTAGATGTATCTCTGGTTCCTAAGCCTAATATAGGCTAATAATTTCTCACAGGGTTAGTGCTTTATACTGGCCGGCTTAAGCATAGCCTAGATGCAAGCCAAAAGGCCATGATTTGTCCTATTTTTATACTTTCAGAGTATTTTATTAGATCATTTCGAACTTGGGATTAGTGGCTTTAAAGATATATTACTTGTTGTATTGCCAGGACAGTGAGGATATTTGGTATCCTCACTGTTCCTCCTTGAGATGTATACACCACAACTAATATTATGTCATTGAAGGTTCTACTACCTCATGATTAACTGGACTATTTTCATTAAAAGTGGTCCATTAGCATGATGGAGTAAGTATGACGAATCTGTTAACTAATAGGCTTAGTAGTTTTTTCAGTAAATAACTAAAATCAGCAACCAAGCAAAATTTAGAAGGCCTAATTCAGTTGACCTATATGTTTATCTATCAATGTGTTTGTACGAACACCTTAACAATTTTGGTTCCATCATCCTTTTAAGTTTAACCCTTTCAGTGCCGTCAATTTTTTGGGTGGATGTTTCAAAAGTGCCGTTGATTATTACATAAGGTGTATCTAAAGTGCCAAAGCATTTTGACTCAATTTGCAAGGGTTTGGAGGAAACACTCTAACTCCTTTTGTTATTGAAATATAATAAACATTTATATAACAATTCAAAGCCTAATAACCAGGGAACAGCACACATTATAGATATATAAATAATAATAATAATACTCAAAAAAAAACTTGTCTTTTTTCCCATATTGAAAAACTAGGTAGTCTTTCTTTGTACACTGTTCAATGCACAATTTAACTGTCTATTTGTAGGTAAAAATGCATGTTGATTACTTTATTAACAAAAAATATAAATAAACGAAGTCAGCTGATGGCGCGAGCTTTTCACGTGCAGGCATATTTATATACACAAATAATAATGGTATATTTATGTTTTTACAATGTAAACTAAAATGTTAATGAAAGAACAGTTTATCAAAAGTAGATTCATATAAAGTGGATACATATTATGTATGCAAAAATATGAATTTACTAATTAATTACAAATTTATTTGTAAACATCCGGTTGGCACTGTAAGGGTTAAAAATACTGCAAAAAGTCTTGAAGATTGTTTGAGCCATTTGTAATATTTTCCTAAAAGTTGAGGATCCAATTTTCAGGTACTGGGAAATATTAAGAGATAGGCTAAGTTATCTGTGTTAGCTAGGGGTCTATGTTCCACATAGATCAAAAGGCTCAGAAATTGTCATTTACAAACATTAAGTTTAATAATCATGTATTTTTTATTCATACAAGTACAAGATATTAACCCTTTCAGTGCCAACGTCCATCTAGGAGGACGTCTAAAGAATGTGCATAAAGAGCCAATGTCCGACTAGGAGGACGCCCGAAAAACGTGCATAAAGAGCCAACGTCCGACTAGAGGACGTTTAAAAATCATAAAAATACGAAATGTTGTTTAACAACGTAAATTTTCGTTATCATTCTATTTAGAAAGGTCCAAATTCAATAACAAAATATATATATTTATATCTCTTAGTATTTTAGTGTTGAATACTAAAGCCCTCCAAGAAGGGAAGAATGTATTATACCCATCACCAGGAAGTACCAGGCAAGGTAATGTAGCCACCGGTGGTGGTGATGCGGATTGGACTATGTTTTTGGACAAGCTGCCAAATAAAAAGGAACTAAACTGCTCTGTATGTAGTAAGAAAAGTACCCAAGCAGGAGGAAAGAGGAAAAAGGCCACCTTTTCTTGTAAAACCTGCAAAAAGGGACTTCACCCATATTGTTTATCTTTTCATAAGTGTTTTTTCATTTTTCCACAGACTGAACTAAAAAACTTCAATTAGGATATAAGTGTTTTTGTTTTGTTCATTTAATTTTGAGATTAGGTAGTCCTATAATTTTGTAAATATATGCCTAAGACATGCTTTTAAAAAGTGAAAATAAGTTTTGAACAGTATATGAAAAAAAACTGAATTTTCCAAGATTTTACAAAACGAGCCATAGAAACTTTATTTTTGAAGATATGAAGTTGATTTTTTCTACATTTGTGAACAATGATATATACATTCAAATAAATACTAACTGTATGGTGAGAGGAATTTTTTACTGGTCACATCTTTTCATCAAAGTGAAAAAATAAAAATCTTCACAAAATTTTTTATAAGTATTGAATTTTTTATTTTTAGTATAGATTTGCATGTTATGAGTAGAATTATTTTATATGTACATTTTAGAGGACACTGTCAAGAGTAAAATAAAAAAAATATATCCATTTATGTCTACAAATAATTGAAAAATTATGGTTTTTGCAAACCCCTACGCAATTGCCAATTTTAGCCTGGCTCTTTATGCACAACCATAGGGCAAAATACCCGGCTCTTTATGCATGCGCACTAGACTAAATGTCTGGCACTGAAAGGGTTAAACAAAGTGATAAGCTTAAGAATAAACTGACCACAATTACCTTGGTATATTTGTAGTCAGTAGTAAAAGGTCAATTAACTAAGGAGAAGTAAAATAATATTGAGTCCGTCTCAACATAATTATTTAGTCCATTTCAAGACAATTAGTTCTTGACAATAGTTGGTTTCTTATAGTAAACTATTAGTTTACCTTTGTTTTGCTTTGATCAACTTGTTAAGAGAGGTGTTAACATGAGGCTTAAATGTTTTATTCATATGTTAGAGGCCTAGGCTAGGTTAAATATGTGAGGAAAGCTTATTTATCCATTGACTATAGAAACACAGGCAGTCCAAGACAATGCATTTGCTGTTTTCAGCAAGTTTTCATGTGCTGCTGTCTAATGGTGGTTTGTTTCAATTAACCACTTGTACGAAAGATTGTGGTACTATTAGCTTAGCTATTTGTTACTTCAGAGTGTGCTGGAGATAAAATGGAGTGAGATAAAGAGAAATAGAGAGGGAGAACTACTGGCACTACCTGTGTAAACCCAAAATAAAATAATTTCACTGAGCAGGCAAACCGGCATTAAGGAACCTATTTGAGCGAACAGTCTTCTTGTTTTTAGTCAATGTTACCACTCATAGACAGTCCAATTTATTATTCTAGGCACTTGGTATTGAAGAAATCAACAATATTACTCAATGCTGTCATAATTATTTGTTTGTCTTTTAATATATTAATTATTGTAGCTTAGTAGCATTTGAATCTTAATGTAGCAGGTTTTTTAAACTTCCTCTCTGAAGAACATGGTTTTGTGCATAAGTAAAAAAGTATGATTTCCTTTTTTAGAGTATTTATTTATTTATATTTTTTAGGGCGTGATGTAAAATTTTGGGCCTGCCCTTGTTTATTTGTCAAAATATGCTACCTATATTTATTGTTGTCCAAAGCATATTCTTTCAGTGACATACAGTATATTAGTACTATGAAATTTATAGGCCAATATAGACAGTCATAATTGATAGTTTCTGTCATCAGATTTGATGTAGTCTGTTACTTTTTTTTCTCTTCATTTTTGGTTTTTGATGGATTAAAATGAATATTGTTGTTTATGTAGGCTTAGTAGTTAAAGTATAGCCATTTAACTTTTCGTCATGTCTCCATTATTAGGGTAGTATGATTTTTCTGGTATTTTTTTATTTTGACCAGGTTTTTCTAATACTGATACTATTTTTAAAACTATTTTGGTATATAGCAATTATTTCTCAAGAAAGCACTGAAAAAATACTTGAGTGGTGAATCATATAGTAGCCATATGCGTGATACGTTACAGTAGTAATAAAAGCACCAACTAACCGAGAAATACAAATTTACAGTAGGGTCATGTGTGTACATTGGCTCAATAACCAAGCATATGAATTATAAAAGCTTGATCGAAGTACATTTCAAGTATTTATTTAATAAATAAATTATTTATGAATTTTATATATGTACTATAATAAATGCTTTCGGGTACTTCCGGTGACTGTCGGCTACCTTACACCCGTCGGCTACTGGTCAGATGCACATGCGCGGGGACTTTACTATTGGGCTTCATTAAACAGCTGTACTCTGATTGCCCGATCCCCCCACTTTACAAGCTAAAACAAGTAATCTTTCTCACATGCACTGTTAGCCTACCTATTTAAATTAATTTTTTATTTAATTGTTCTGAATATTTTAAGAACAACACACGCCCATGCGCACGCACGTTTTTACGATGTTTATATCTTTATAATTGTTATTCCTTTATATCTGTTAATTATATATAAATCCTGCTTATAGGTGCTTTTTCGATTCCTGCTATAAAGTACTGATAGCTAAAATAACAGATTAGACAAAATAGCGGCTTTATCTCTGCTACAAGCCTATCCGCATCCACTAGACTAGTCTTTGAAATGCCCTTAGCGATGAGAGAATTCATATTATGGTTACTAGAACTAAGCACACCACGTATACCACGCACGCCACACACACCACGCACACCACTTTAATTTTTTCGCAAAAAAGCTTTAATTTTTTCGGGCAGTTTATGAATACTAAAATTCATAATGACCTGACACTCAAAGGGATCTGAGTGTCAAATAATAATGCTACCTTAATTTGATTGTTCAAGTAAGTAAAAAGTGTTTAATCATGAGCTTGTTTTCCCTTTTTTTAAGGAAATATTCATAGTTTCAGAAACATTTATTATATTAACAAGTGCATATAAATACCACATTTTACTTTCATGAAATACATCTTTGTATACTATTCTTCTTATTGACCATTTATTCCCAATAAAACAAAAGTATTTAGTAAATTGTTTTGTAAAAGCATCACAATTCTGAAAAGCATCACAAATAACTATGCAAGTATGATTGGTTAAATGACTGCAATTGCAGAGAAACATTCAACCATCCAGTGATTCAAAAGTTACTCAACTAGCAAAGTTGAACTCGGATAGTTGAGGTGAAGCAAATGGAGGACAGGAGGGGTAACATATCCCAGATCAACCATCATCTTTAACATCTGTTGATGGATTTGGTCCTTCAATCATGTATACATTGCTGGTTACATTTCCAACAACAATTCCACTGATGGTGGAGATTTCAGCTTTTACTGTGAAGAACTTTGCAAATGAATACTCTTATCAATAATGATCTTGTGTTCAATGAGGAAAAGGCCAAACATCTATCAGTAAGACGACGTAGGATTTAATATCTGATCCACCTAACCTTTAAATCTTAACCTCTACTAATCACTAACCTATGGTGTGGTGATGGGGGGGGGGGGTGATTGAGTACAGGTTTAGGTTATCATTTACGGGTGGCCGTAACGTGGCATAAAAACCGACAAATAGTGACCGATGACAGACCCACCCAGCATACACCTCAGCATACACATGATACATGACGACCCAACCTACTTCCCAATGTGTGCACAGTTCTTGATGATTATTCGTAATCCTAAAGGTCACCGTTATAGAAAAACGATCAGACCATCACTGTCAGAAACTGAGTTCCGCTCTGAAAGGGTCAAAACAACAACACAGCATATGAATGAAAATCACAAACATGCCTTATTAGAGTCTCACATAAAGTACAACATAATTTTATAGGGAAGATCCTCTGCCAGCAACATGTACTGCTTCTCCAAAAGAAGTCATGTAAGGAGCATGTAACGTATAATGAGAGCTGTAGACTTTCCCGTCCAGGGCTTGACATTTTTATGCCCATTGTCATATTGGAACTCATCCTGTGGGCTGTCAACCAGGGGCTGGACAAAAACATTAATGTTTATGACCATAATACCAGGTAGACATGCCCAAGATTTCAACCTCCATCTCACGGGGAGTACTTCTCTTATTCCGCAGCGAGGTTCTACAACATGATGTTGGTAAGAGTCAGAGAAAGCAGTTCTGAGTCAGTAAACGGAGGCAGTGAAACTGGTTGGTGATGGACCCTTTAAACATTTTGAATCGATTCTATGAGAGAGTGAACAAGCACATTATCAATTAAGACTTCCTACACATCTTAACTCCAGACATTTGTTTCAATACCATCATTTTTTAACTGTTCCATATTTGGCACTCATTCTTTACTTGATGTAAATGAACAAAGAATTTCCGTACTAACAACCATGTCAAGAGATCTAGTCTCGGGGATACCACTGAGAATGACACATCACAGCATAGGCGAAATGTTTGGTGATGTAAACATTGTAAATAACACTTTGACACTTAGTTTTTAGTAATGACATTAGCCACTTAAGCCTACGAAATAAGATGAAAAATTCCTAATTTTTTCAGTAGGCAACTTGTACAGTAGTTAGTATTTATATAATATTGTACTAACCAATCCATTCAATATTTATCTAGTGGCTTTCTGTTTTTCCTGTAATTTGTGTATTTTTAAAATATACAAACTAATATTAAATAATTATTTTATCTAATGCACATGCAACACCAGACATCTCTTTTTTTTGTCTAATAATGTTTATCTACAATTATCAGTACGAAAGGGTAAACATTATAAGGGTAACTGCCCCTGGTTTTATTATTATACTAGATCTTAAGTTATTACTTTACAGTAAATATCAGTGGATAATAAATAATAAAGGTTATATTGAATTACAAACATATTTACGGTTTATACTAATGCAACTTTGTTTCAATATTTATTGCAGGAAGTTATCATTTTGAAGTGGAAGTTTTGAAGATTCAGTTTGGTTTCCTAATGTTGACATAAGGTTACTTCTGACAGTGACAAGTAAGTAACAATTTACTAGTAATGTACTCTTATATATTCAATGGAATAACACTAAAACTTATCACTGATAAGATGTTATAATGGCAATTAATATTTACATAGTTTAGGATTCTATTAAATCATAGATAACATTTATGTATTGCTATTGTCTTGATGAAATTATTGAATGATATAGAATCAGTTCACAAACTTTTAAGTAAAGAAAACTGAAAAAATCTTATATTAGCCTTTAGTTGAATAACCAATATTCTCAATAAAATAAGATTTTGAGCAAATAGTTTTTTTTTTAAATTGGTAATTCTATTTTGTAGTTGTTCTGAGAAGTTAAAAGATGACGAAAACTGAATTTTTAAGAAAATTAGTGCTGTAATAGATTAAGAAAAGAAATGAAATGAAATACGTCTTTATTTAACCAGGCGAAGTTTGGACTAGAAAGTCCCTTCTTCCACTTAACCTGATACAAAAATAATTACAATTATATCAGTTTTGTTTTTAAATATACTAATTACAACTAAATAAAAGTAACAATAACTATTATAATATAAAAAATAATTAATTATCTTAAAGTAAATAATATTAATAATCATAGTGAAAGGATGTATGTAATTACAAGTATAAAATAAATTAACAGACTTAGAAATAAAATTAAACATTAATTAAAAATAACATTAAAATAAAACCATTAAACTTTTTTTAGTTATAAATATAATTTTAGTTGCTACAAATCAATAGATTACCCTAATATTTCAGCTTCAAAAGCAATTCGTAAATAGTGTGTTATCAAAATTTGAGATTTTCACAACTGTCCAACTTCTGATATTGTCTGCTTGATAGTCTCACATCAGTCACAACAAGCATTACTACAGTGACATACTGACAGCAGCTGGCACCACATTCAAGCTATGACAGTTTCACATCGCTTATACCATCAGATCACATTATAAACTAATACCCAAATACATGTCAGCATATATTTCCGGAACTGGTTGGAGAATCTTTATACCTGGAGGCCTTGATTTCTGTTTTAATCATAATCTTGATACATTATTAAGAGTCATGAACTAATTTTGAAGATAAAATATTAAGGCAATCTATTGACTGTTTATGGTTAACAAGATACATTTATAAAACAAACTTCATGTTTCTAATGGTCATCTGATACATATAAGACAATTGTTATTTTTATTTACATTCCAACGGCATTACACCAATTTACATGCAAGAATAATCTCAGATGGCAAGCGTTATATAGCAAAGGCAATGTAAGAAATTGATAGCTAACAATAGTAACAAACAAACTATCATTACAAAACAAGCAAGAATAGATAACATAACAAAACTATGATAACAAATGTGTTAATGAACCCACTCTTAGAAACACTTAATTTTTAGCATTGTCATGTCATACGATGCTGTGAAATAGTAATGGCACAAGGATATTGCATTAATCCAGACAGTCTTGTATTATTACCTTGCAGAGTTGTTCTCCTAGCGTTAGGTATTATGTTTTATTATCATCTTTTAACCTGCCATTGGGCACTAACCATTTTGTGGTCTCTGTGCTCCCCTTTTTAAATGAAATATTGCATTGTTGTTGTGCCTACAGTGCTGTCCCGTGTACAGCCTAAATCAGAAAAAAGCTGCTCATATTTATCAAGTCTGTTTTTGCCTGTGTAGTTTGGCAATTGATTGATTGGAAGTAACATAACTTTGGATGTCTCTTTACGTGTCTTTAAAAATTCTTTTTATATTTCATTGAAAATATTCAACATATTGTTTCATTTTTAGTATATTTTACAAACAAGTTACGAAATGCAACCTAATTTTAATACAATATAAGTTCAAGAGTGTCAAGTGTGTTTTGAATTTATTTTGTTTTACAATTGTAATGTTTCACAAGTGAGTGTGATTCAGCATAGCTTATTTTGTTTTTAACATCTCCTTATATGTGATGTTTCATTTGTTTGCAATAATTATTACATACATGTAATATAGGTTAGGTTAAAGGGCACTAGGCCAGGAATTAGTATATTGGAGAGATAGGACATCAGCAAACTTACCTTAAAAGACAAGTTCACTAACATTAGAGTAGTAGTCACAAACACAATCTCACAAATTTTCAACATCACTGGCATTTTCTTCAGGTGAGTAGAGAGAGAGAGAGAGGGGGGGGAGGGAGAGAGGGAGAGAGAGAGTAGTATATATGTAATATACTAATTAAGCAACTATTAAATAGACTTCAGACTGTCAAAAAATGAATGTAGTAGGGTGGGCGATAATTTATAAAAGTCTTAAGAGTTAATAAGAATCTTATAAGAGTTAGTGATAATTTTGAGAAGTTATTTTGTGAAAATCGCTGACAATTCAGACGTTATTTCTTAACATACTAATTTGGAAGCTTTTTAAGTGTTTCAACTGTAGATATTTATGTATTAATAATTTCATACAATTATACATATTCAGTCAATTAATTAATATTGATTAAACATTTGTTGTTTGATTAAGATAAATAAAAAACTTTGTAACTTTCATACGTGTATGGTGTTAGGTCTTGTTTGTGTTAGAAATATTTTCCCAACTTCAAAGTATGCACTTAAATTTGGGATATAAATTATACCTACTTAATAGACAATGTAGCTACATTGTCTATTACTTATATTTTTACAAGAATATGATGTATGCCTTCTATAAATAAGTCTTTGTAACTTTTAAGAATATTTTTTGTAGATTGAAAGAAATTTCCTCTAATGACCTTAGATATTTTACATTTTTTATCACACCCCAGATTGTTGTACTGTAATGTAATCTTAACAAATTGGAAGAAAGCTTATTATCTTTACTTACTTACTTACTCCCATGGCCACACATATCTAAGAAGATATTTGGCCGCACCAACAAAGCCCCTCCATCTGTCTCTATCTTCCGCGTCTTCCTCGGTCACTCCCAATCGCTCCAGGTCTCCCTTCACTTGTTTACACCACTTTTGCCGTGGTCTTCCTCTTGGTCTTCTTCCTTCGGGATTCCTCATTATAACTTGTTTCAAATTATGATTCTCCTCTCTTCTTAAAACATGTCCAGCCCATCTAATCCTTCTGCATTCAAATTCACAAACTACATCCGGGTCCCTGTAAAGTTCTCTCAACTCCCTGTTGTGTCTCCTTCTCCACTCTCCTTCTTCAAAAATTGGCCCATAAATTTTTCTGAGGATCTTATTTTCAAAGACAGTTAGTTTCCTTTCTTCCTTTTTATTGAGTTTCCATGTTTCAGCTCCATAGAGCAATACTGGACTGATAATTGTTTTATATATTCAAATTTTGGTTGTTTGTGACAGTAATTTTGAAGACATAAGTTTGTTGCATGCGTAGAAATATCTGTTTGCAAGATTTGGCCTATTTTGTATTTCTATTTCATTATTATCTTTGAGAACCATTATATTTAATTGCTAAATTGGTTTAAATAATTCTGGCAGGTATAATTAACAGCCTTCTCTCGTGACTAATTTATTGCGAGTCGAGCCTCTGACTCTCTGCCTTTTGAAACTATATCTCTTTCGACTATTAGTAAGTCGGTTGTTGTCTTTCCGCCCCTAAATTATTGATTGAGCAATGGCAGTTTACTCTCTCCTGCCTGCTTTTGCTTACATGCTTTGTAGGATAAGTGCGTCTAGAGCTCCATGACATTTTTTTTCAACTGGTTTTGGTTGTTTTTGTAATAAAAATAACTTTGTTTTAACACCTTGACGTGTAGCCTAATGCGACTGGTGAAGCTCCTCCGATCGCCTTCAATTTATTTGTGAACGCCCGCGCTACTTGTTAGTGGCCATAGAAACTTATTTCAGATGGATATGTTGTCAGTATTGTTAACCGTTTACTGCTACCTATGGGCATTATTCAAAGCGTGTTTTAGCTGTGATATTGACAGTAATCTGAGTTTTTGTAAGAGCATTTGTTTTGTGCTGCTACCTTACGGAATAATTAAAACTATCTGTAGTTCAACGTCAACAGACCATGTGTCAATTATTGTTGGTGGGAATATTATGTTGTGATTGTTTTATCACCAAACAAAGTGTTTGTTTTGTATAAATTAAACAAAGCCAAGAAGGTGTTCTAAGTGGCAGAGCGGGTGGAAATAATACTGCCTAGTAGCGTTAAGGTCACGCCTCGGCTATTGAAAAGGGAGAGAGTTAAAAAACTGATAAAATTCAAATCTGATCTCCATTTCCTTCTTGCATTCATCATTGATTGCAAGTGCTGTTGTCATGGAGTAAAATCAGGTTTGCACTTATTGTTGAAAAAGCTAACAACTAAATTATCGAATATTATAAAATACATTCTATTATAGTGACAAAAAAGAAATACAGCTTTCTTTTTACTCTTTTGTTACACTTAACCCTTTCAGTGCCAACGTCCGATTTTTCGGACGTTTTGTAAAAAAATATAAATAATACAACAATTATCTTAATTAACATATGTTTACTGTTTTTTAATCAAGATAAAACAATATTTACGATGATCACATTATATAGTGTCTAGGTAATATGACGTCGTCGTAGTTCGATTTCGAAGTTGGCACACCTGACTGATCAGTAGTCAGATGGCGCCAGTTGTGTTGCTTAGTTACTGTCAGTGTTTAGTGTGTTTTGTTTACTGTGTGTGTTGTTTTAGTGATTTATTTTTAGTAAATTGTTTTTATATGTAATAATTAGTAGATATGAAAAGATCTCTGTCACCAGTTAGTGACAATACAATTCTTAGAATTGTGGAAAATGAAGACCATCTCAGTGACGGTTTCTTGAGTGACATTGAAGATAATGTAAACAAATCTATTTTTTTATCTCATATCCACATTATTTTAGCTATCAACTTGAAATTTGGTTTACATGTACATAAATAAGTGGAGAACATGACAAAATGAAGGATATTCTATTTAATAATAATTTTCTATACTTTAATGTATTTCAAACAGAAAAATGTTTTAATTTTACAAAAAATTTTAATATATGTATATTTTTTTTAATATTATACATAAAAATATTAGGGAAATCAATCACATCTTTAAATAATGGATCTCCTTAGTAACAAAACAAAAAAATAATTATTAAATTATTATTTAAAATAACGATTTTACAAAACTTTTTCGAAAACTGCAAAATATGGCAAAACAGCCTGGCACTTTAGGAACAAAATAGTGAGTCAAGGCCTGGCAACTTACAGCAAATTTACAAAATTTTGCTTGGCACTAAAAGGGTTAAATATACCAAAGACTTACTATGCAACAGCTGTTTTCAGGTTGTGTTTCACTTTATTTCGTATTATATACCTGATGATGAGTTTTAAGTTTCCTTAAGAATGTGTTTTCATCTTTCTTATTTTAGATGAAAAATTATTATTGTTGCCTTTCCAAACCAGTTTATTTTACCAGCTATACTCAATTCAAGTTTTGAGTTGAATTTTTAAGATTTGTCTTAATCTTGATGCTGTTTCAGTGGCTGTAAAAGTGTCAGAATCACAAACAATCAAACTAGAATCCTCTTCCCAAGAGGTCAATGGAGAAACAATAACAGATATTCAGAATTACTTAAATACCTTTAACAAAGAAATAGACGGAGATAATGTTGTTCAGCAAGTTGGGGGTAAGTTTTTTCCATTGTGTGCTAATTGATGGGTTTAGTATTTGGATAATAATTCTGTTTGGAGATAATGTTATATTTTGTGGTAGTTAGGCCTATATACAGGGTGTTACAAAAAGGTGGGGCTAGCTATGCATTTTCAGATTCTATTTGTGATTCTAAGCTAAAGTGAAGAATCATATTTCTTCAATTTCTGCTTTGTTTAGCTGCTAGATGCCAGTTTTTTTTTTTTTTTTTTTTTACTATTATTATTAGACTATTTCTATATTTGTTCTTATACTGTATTTAAGATTGTTACAAAACTTAGTAAACGGGTTTATGTTAAAAGGTAATATTTCTTTGAAAAATATTTTTTAATAATCTTTATTATTTTTAAAATGGCGGCCATTTCATTTTTATTTCAACAAATATCTTTAAAAAACACTGGTTTTATAAAAATTGTGTAAGACAGCAAAATTTTTTCAAACTACTTTCCCTTTCTTATGATACCTCATATGTAAAAATCTCTTAAGAAATAACTATTTTATGAAGTAATCTTAATTCACATATTGTTCAAATACTATCAAATTAGTAACCATGTAGTTACCTCATAAAATAGTTAATTCTTAAGGGATTTTTACAAACGAGGTATCATTGGAAAGGGATTGTTGTTTAAAACCATTTTTGTACCTTACTTAATTTTTATAAAACCAATGGTTTCGTAGATATTTGTTAAAGTAAAAATAAAATGGCAACCATTTTGAAAGTAATAAAGATAATTAAAAAATTTTTTTAACTAAATACTGACTTATAACATGAACCCATTTACTGAGTTTTACAATAATTGTAAGGATAACAACAAAGATATGAATTATTTTATGAAAGAAAAAACAAAATGGAGTCTAGCTGCTAAACAAAGTGGAAATTGAAAAAATATAATTTTTCATTTTTTGCCTAGAATCACACATAGAATATGAAAATGCATAGCCAGTCCAACCTTTTTGTAACCCTGTATACTTTACTAATTTATGTACTCTGTCAACAAAATTGAACTCATACCTTTAATACCTTAATAAAATGACCAAAATGTAAGTAAATATGTATCTTTTTTAAATAAGATTGCAAATAGTGGTTTCTTGTTTATGACTGTGTGATTGGAAACTGATGACATTTGGTATACATTTGTTTTTTATATATAATCTATTAGTAGAGGATGCATAATAAATTTATCTCAGAAACTTCCTGGAGTTTTTCCCCAAGCATGCATTTATGTCAGTTAGTTAAACAATTTATACATTAGTTTACTGAACTTATCTTCTCAGTTAAGTTTGTTTATGTCAAGGAATCTACCAGATGTAAATCTCTTGTCGGGAAACAGATAACCTTTGGGAAAAGTTGGAATTATAAATTTTAATTTTAAAAATATAAAATAGTTAAAGCTAATTTTGTATTAACCCTAGAACTGGCATGCATTTGACTCTTAACTGGTAGGTGTTTTCAGACCCTTATGCAGCACTTATTTAAAAAAATTTTAACAATTGGTTACTTAGCAACAGTTATAATGTATTATATATCAAATTGTTAGAAATAACATGCTCTACAATATAATAACAATTATGAATGGACTTACCCTAAAACTGGCAATTTCCCAGCATCCAAACACTTTTTCAAAAAAAAAAAATTTTTTCAGCACACACTGTCAGAAAACAAATAACTATTTCAAAAAAGTTTAAATGCAAAAAACTTCGATTGACAAGTCACTTTCTACATCCGACAAATCAGTTTCAAATAAAATGTCACGAATTTCACTGGAAGGTAAATCAGCAGATATGTTGTAGAATAATAAACTATTATAAACTCAGCACTTCACAAAAATAATATAAAAACATCACAGTATCAACAACAAAACCGAACGCAGCGAAAGCAAACAACAACACTGCATTCTGCAAGTCATCAGCCGACAGCTGTCAATAGCTTGAGTCGGATTCTTACTAAAGCCAGTAAAAATGACGCGGCATTTATATTTAACAAAATACATCAAATGAAAGCTTAGGATCTCACGTGTATAACGATATATTATATAACCTTCCACTCACTATTTTAGTATTGATAATGAAGTAAAACGTGAGGGGTGTCTAATGCGCCGTGAATGACGACTTTGCCAGTTCAGCGGCAGATTAATGAGTCGTCAAATACGACTTTGCCAGTTCAAGGGTTAAATATGAAGTGTCTGATGAAGATAGCCTTACTACCGAAAGGCTTCACTTAAATATATACTTTAAATCAAACACAATTTAAACCAAATATTTAAAAACTGTAATGAGTATATACATTATATATATATATATATATATATATATATATATATATATATATATCTCCATCTTCAACACAATAGCTTAGATTATTATTATACAACTCAGCACAAGATTATTGATAACAGTTATGTTATAAACATGATATGTCTTCTAACATATTTATTTTTCTCATTTATTGTTGATTAACCCTAAATCTGGTGTATGCACATTCCAAGTGTGTTAAAAATAAAACACTTATCTGACAAAGACACATCCTACTCCCAAAATAACAATCATATTTACCAAATTCAAATCAAAGAAATAATGGTTCCAATCAGTTCAGAAAATTTATTTAAAAAACATAACAATATTTTTTCTCTTAAAATGGAATATCTATCATAGGAAATAAAATACTAATTTGCTGCAATTATTTTGCATACTGTTAATTATTTTATTGTTCTTTGTTTTTGTAAATATTATGTATATCATGTATAGCATGTATATTATGATAATTTGACGCAATTATGCAGAGGTATTTCTGTTATCAATAAAGATATTCTGATTCTGATTCTGCAACTGTTCAAAATCGACACTAAAAACTTTGTTACTTTTTCAACAAATATTTGCAAAGAAACCAATACATTTATTTGTCAATCAGTAGAATCAGTTAGAAAAACTAATAATCCTTCTAGCTATGGGGAGCATTTTGTCGTAAGTGAAGTCTATGTTTAACAACAATTGTTCTGAGACAGTCAGATAAGTGTTTTTAGCAAGTTATTTTAGAACTATTTATTTGGACCTATAACTGAACGCAGAAGAAATTAAAATCATTCTATTGAGTATATGTTGGTTCTTACTGTTCCTTTGGTGTTACTTAGTCAAAATGATACATTGCAGACCCTATCAGCTTTTGTGCCATTATTTTGAGAAGCAGTGTATGGTATTTTTTTCTTTATTTTAGATGTATAAAGTGTGTTTTTACTTTTCCTTCTGAATATGTTATAAGAAACGTTTAAAGTGAATCATGCTGAGTTTTGTATTTATTGTGAAATAAAATTTACTTGTAGTCAGTAGCTTGTTATTTTTGCCACTGTGGTAATGACAAAATCTTAGCAGAGGGATATAACTTACGTGGTAAATCCGAACTTAAAAGATTAGTCAAACTGTAATTTATTGCTATTCAGATTTTATGATAACTGAATATCTAATTTTAAAACTTATCAAGCTCAAAATGACAGAGTAATACTCTTAATTAAATTATTGCTTACAAATAGATATCTCATGTAATAGGAATATTTGTGCCAGTAATTTAGTTAGTGAAATCTGCTACTACAGCTGGTTGAAACTGCATTACATTTACATGGAACCACACTAGTTCTTCACACTGATGAAACAGCTGATAATTTTAGAGGCACGCAGATAATTTTTATCTGTGTACTTGCAAAATCAATGGTAATCCTAAGGCAAATTTACCTGCTGAAGGAAAGTAAAATTTCAGTACTTAAATTTTAAATTAGTTATCTCTTAAAATAATTAATTATTTTTTAAACTACGAGAACCTACAGTATATGATAATGATTGATACTCTTCCAAAAATATATTTTCTAACCATCATCTCTTAGAGAGAAGAGAACAGAATAAAATATTAAATTATGTTCTTTTTTGCAGAATCGGATGAAATTGTAACGGGAGACCATGTAACAACAGAGGATGGTGCCACTTACTTTGTTGACAATACCTGCCACTACTACTACCAGACGGGAACTGCTGACGGCCAGCAAGTCATGACTGTTGTATCAGGTACAGTTTTGTTTATCAACCTCTATGTAAGAACAATTAACTTATTGTTTAGAATTATTTATAATTATTATTACTATTAGGAGTTGAGAATTATTTAGTTTTTAGTATTGCTAAGAGCAGTGATTAACAATAGTTAGGACTTTACAGCTAAATCGTTCTTCTAGTGAATAACCGAGGAAATTAAATTTTGTTCTAGTTTATACTCAATTATAAAAGCAGTAATGAAAACAGTAAATTTCATTCAACAGGATTTACAATCAACAAAATGTTTGATATTACGATATTTTCAATGGAACGTGCCTTGTCTTGTATTGTAGTTTGTCTTGTTGTATATAGGCCTTTTAAAAAGGCTACACAGGTCTCATCTTCACACATCCTACTCTTGTAGAATCATTCGTATTTGCCTTAAAATATTCTCAAAGTTGTGTCAGTGTCTCGTATCTGATAATCTGATCATTATAAATACAGGATAGAATTATTATTAACTTTTGCTAAGCTAAAAAAATTAATCCCAAAGTAGGTTTGTAAGAAGCCAATTGTTTTAGATATAATTATTTCCATAATATAAATTAAATATAATTTACCTATTCATTAATAAGACGTTGATTTTCCAAGATATAAGGGGCAAATGATTGTAGATGAACCAATGTAAAGTTTTGCCCCCACGCCATGAGGGACACAGGTGTATCTCATCAATAACTTCAAAAAAATGGCGGCAAAAACCCGATGTCGGCTATTTCTGTACTCGGGGAGGGGGGTCATTTCCGGTTGCATGGAAAACAGAACTCGGAACAATGAATATTGAACTTTACCGTAGAAACAGCTGTGGCTCCAGGCTGAAATCTAGTGAGGGCCACCAGTGGCCCTCATGGCGTGAGCTAAAATTGTTGTGTGGGCCACCGGTGGCCCTCATGGCAGTCAACAAGTTAAGATACACTTTTCCATGAGGTGGGAAACAACATTATTGATCCTTTAGACAGATAGAGGACACATTCTCACAAAAAACTATCTGTCGTCTCAAAATGGCCAAAACTCATATTACAGATCCTGTCTGGACTAACTCACTAAATATCAGTGTGTAGTATGGTAAATAAAACGAACATAAAAACCATCCTTAAAGAGGCATGAAATAGAAAACTATAAACATTTAAATAGAAAACCTTCCAACATTTAAATAAACTTAACACTACGTGATATAAATACTCCATCAGTTTTTTATTTACTATTCAGATTACGTTTTGCTTCACAGTGAATCTGAGGAATTGAGGCTGTCGTTTGCAATAATTTAAGAAATAAGAGTGTTATTGACATTGGTCAGAGAATATCTTGAAATATTTTTAACCTAGCTTTGTAGTCATCTATTCACTATGTACTATTTAATGTATACTAAACTTAGTAACTATTCAATATATGTAACAGTAACTGTAATTGGGCCGGGTAGAAAGTGACCTGCACATTATATTTATTGCATATAGGGTACCAGCAGCAGAGGGAAATCTTTCCACTGCTCAGCTACCTTGCTTCACAGGTGTAACTAACTTCTGCCGTCAAGTGTTCAACTTTCACAACAGTTTTAAGTTGAAAAAATAACTGTAACGAACTATACAAATTTATGAAAATGCTAATTATTGTTTAAATTATTATTCATTGTGTTATTACTATTATTAATTATTATTTGAATACTAAACAATGATTTAATGGAATCGTTCTAAACTTGATTCATTGGTGTTAATCAAACCAACCAATGGTCACTAAAGACATAAAATGGGCGACCTTGCTATTGCACCGTCAGCATGCGACCTAATTACACAGTGGGGGAAGAGTAGTTCTCTATCTCTCTTGCTAATATTAGTAGTTTTCACACACTTGTCTCTCTCACTCTTTGCATCTCACTCACACAAATGCATTGAAAAGGTCGCTTTCTAAACAGAATATCTATAGTATTAATTTATCTGAACTAAATTTTTATCAGAAAATACCTTTGCAGGCATTGCAGATCCTAATGCAGAAGTTTCAGACGGCAACGAAACGTCGTTTGTGATGCAAGTGGAAGGCGGTATGTCTGGAGAAGATGGAGGCAGTGAAGATGTAAGTATTTAAACTGTTAGATGTTCATTTTGTATTTTTAAAACAGGTTGAAAAAAGGGTTAATTCAGTATTTTTTTTTTACCAAAGTATCGTTTCTTTAGATGTGAACTTAAAAAAAAAACCGATGAAAAATTTATGTTTGGATCATCGGATGATCAGTTTAATGTAAGGTTAAGTCGTTTTTAATTTACTAGTCTGACTTGCTGAGTGGTATATGTGTCAGTAAATAACCCTTAAAGCTTCTATTATATAAGACAACATTTTGATCAACTGGTCACTATTTGTTCAGTAGCAAGTTCCTCACTCCTATTTATGAAGGATTGACTAGTGGCAGAAGTATTAAATGACAGTGGAAATGCCCAAAGAGGTGTAGCTCTGGCTTTTCTGTTAAAAATGAGAAAATCTTGTGTAAGAAGATTGCATATTCATCCAATATTTGCAACAAGAACTTGTACAATATCAAGCTTTTTATTTTGTCTTTTTCACATCATATATTATTTCCAGTCCTAAAACCATCCAGATTATTACTCTCCATACTGACAACCAAACTGAAAAGGTAAACAAAATTGTAGCTTTAACAAAGAATGTTTTTCTAGATCATACTGAATAATGTAAGGTTAAGTTTGTTATGTTGTTTTAAAGAGTGCCACAAATTTATTGTAGTGCCTTGCTGTAGCTATTTTAGTATTTATAATCAACACTAATTGAAGAAATAAATTTGTCACAGTGTATGGGAGCTGAAGCTTAACAATTTTGGAATATATATTTACTTTGTTGTATTATTTTGTAATGTTTTTATCGTATTATATTAGTGGCATTGAAAAGGGGAGGTTCTAACATGATATTTTTATACATCTAATATGAAATGTTTGTTGTTTAATAAATATATTTTCTAATAATTTAAAAAGCCACATTTTGAAAAATAGAACTAAAAAGTTATTTTTAAAAAATATAACTAAAAACCTATTTTTTACATACTTGTAATGGTTCTCAATTTTAGGACTTATAACAGATTTTTCAACCCAGCAACTTGCCATTCTGCCAGCAAACTATTAAACAACTAATGATTTAAATCATCTTCCACAGCATCGTGTGTTTAATCAAGACTGCTTCAGCTGTGGGAACGGGCACTGGTCAACAAATCCTTAAAGCACTCATTAAAACTCTTCAAAAAGATCATACATTTGCCGAGCAGCATTTATCGTGGCCCCACGGCACCATTATACAATCTACCACATTCACAGTATATTGCTTGAAGTAGTTATACTGGAAACCTTGGAATTCAAGAAGACAGTTGCCCTGACCGTAACTGCAGATTTAATCACTTTTCACTTTGTTTAGTTTTCTTTGCCTACTTTCAACACAATGCTTTGTCTTTTTTGTATCAGGCATCCATGCACGACTTATCTCAGGTCACTAGGCATTGAATAATATTCTTCTCATTGTCAACGCAATGTCAGTTCCCTTCTCGTTGTGCTGTTCAGTAAGTAGAAGTGAAATCCAGGTTGCACACACTGATGATCAGCTCAGATCATCTTAAATGTTCCGTGCAGTGATGCAAAGCTTATTTAAACATTAAATAATAAGTTTAAAGGGTGAGGAGACAGTCTGTGTCAATAGCCTCATGGACATCTTAAGCAACAGTCGGAGCATAGGAAGAGGAAGGGCAGCCATTTTGTTGTTTGTCATGTAATGTTATTTTTCTCTCATACAAACACGAAACCATTAACCTTGAATAATGTCTTCTCTATAAACACTACACATCACGTGATGAATTCCAGTTTAGTTTTTTCTTTCTTTTCTGTCAAGAACCTCTTTAACTGTACAAACTTTGCATTCAGGTAACGAGCATGAGGTGTCTCCATGATGGAGCCTGATTGCCTGATTAATTGACACAGGAATTTTACAGTGCTGCCACTATACCCAGTCTTAGATTCCCTGCTTCTGCCAGTCTTCACCTACCTACTAGAGGAATTAAAATAAAAAAAGGTCTTTCCTATTTTTCAGAAGTCATCAAATGGTTGGAACATTTATACTAATTTTAATAAATGGTATAAATCTTTGATCAGTTTCCTCTTTGTAAGTAGTGTGATTGAATAAAATAATCTGAACAAGATCTTATTTGTTAACGATTCCATTAAATTATGTAAAATTATTTACTATGCTCTGATTATTATTTACTGTCCATCAAAAAGGCTTTTGACAAAACAAAGTTAGTGTATTGGTTTTTTTAATGATTTAATATTATTAAATTTTCAGGAGTTTAATAATTAACATTGTCTGAAAGTGATGAAGAACATTTTTAAGAGGATTTTCTTTATTGCATTTAGTTAGGAATTAATTGACTTTATAAAGAATATTGTAACTTAACACTTCCTACAATATACTGTGAATGTGGGAGAGTTTGACCTACTGTTCAGCAGTAGTTTAAGGGTAGTGATTAACACTAAATTTGAATGTTATTAAGGTTGTAGACGAGAGCGGACAAATGATCTTAAGTGGAGCGGATGGATACCAAACAGTACGGATCATGCCAACAGAAACCAATCCAGGGGAAGTAAGCTATGTGCTTATAGTTCAACAACCGGATGATGATAAAGATAAAGACGATCAGGAAGATCCTGATTACACAGTGTATGACTTCAATGAGACTGAAGACCCGGACCCAGCTAGTGGTTTGGTAAGGTTGTCTCTCTCAGACACCTACCTCTCCCTTCCTAACAACTCCTGTCCATGATCAAAAACTTACTTATGATTCTGTATGTTACTTCCCCTTATTTCATGGTTCTTACTAAACAATCTATGACTTCAATGAGACTGAAGACCGGACCCAGCTAGTGGTTTGGTAAGGTTGTCTCTCTCAGACACCTACCTCTCCCTTCCTAACAACTCCTGTCCATGATCAAAAACTTACTTATGATTCTGTATGTTACTTCCCCTTATTTCATGGTTCTTACTAAACAATTATGGCTTCAATGAGGCTGAAGACCCAGATCCAGCTAGTGCTTTGGTAAGGTTATCTCTCTAGACACCTACCTGTCCCTTCCTAAAAACTTCTGTTCTTAGTCAAAGACTTACTTCTGACCTCATATCTCCTTTCAAAGCATTTAGTGATCCACTATTTATTTTTATTGTCATTTGGAAAAAGGATCATAAATCTCTGCACCCCAGTCTACATAAAATATATTCTCTAATATTTCTGTTCCTGCCATCCTATTCCTTCTAAATCTTTAGTTTCCTTTTTTCTCTTATCAACTCTTTATCAGTAATTTCTCTATCTCCATCTGTTCATTTTGCATGATGTAACTCTTAAGCTGTATTTAACAAGTAAAATTACAATTTAATATCTTATTTCTTTTCATTTAAACTGAAAGAAGGTAGATAATTATTAAATGTTATTCCTTGTTGTTTTTGTATCCCCATTATCATCTTGTATGCAAGTCTCAGTTCTCCCCGAATCTTCAGTTATAGTTAGTTTACTAAATTCAATAACACAGTACAGTACTTGGGCAGGGACTTTAGTATTATTTTTCTCTAAAAACTGCTGCTTACAACTAGACAAGATGTTCAGCTTGTTCTAAAAAAATGACTAGAAACAAAAGGGTGAATTTATGTATA
Source organism: Stictocephala bisonia (assembly GCA_035578905.1). Lineage (NCBI taxonomy): Eukaryota > Metazoa > Arthropoda > Insecta > Hemiptera > Membracidae > Stictocephala > Stictocephala bisonia. The sequence goes on along the minus strand of JAQJVL010000015.1, from coordinate 3,098,315 downwards.
TTTGCCTCCTTATGCAATTTACGTTCTTACAATTTCCAGCATATAAAAAATATAATATTTTTTAACTCTGGTTATTGAGATTTCTTGTTGGGCAGCAATTTTTGTTCGGAGATGTGAGATTAGCGCATGTGACATCAGGTCGTAATGAGCTAGTTTCAGATTCATTACCAAGATTTGCTACGGAAATTGTAGCTTTCCAACTGCTATTAGAGTTACATCCATGGTCCACTAGAATAGGACTTCATCTATCCAATGACACGTCGAGTGTTACAGTAGGATTATTATTACGGACCGAAATGTTGCAATAGAAACCCATATTTCTGGCGTTTTTCACAGAGAGCTATTGCCACTAATTTTCAAACTGCCACTCCCGGTAATTGAACCCATTATAGTTTAGATTTTGAAATACTTATTGAACTGTATTTTATTTTCACTTGTATATTGTGCAGAAAATAAAAATTTCCAAAGTTGTATTGTTTATGTCTCATATATATATATATATATATATATATATATATATATATATATATATATATATAAAATACGTACAGTACAACCTCGATTATCCAGCAAACCGTGACATCCGGTTCGGCAAGTAGATTACAATAAAATTTATTTACAAGATAAAATTACAATTAATCGGAAGAGCCTTTCAGTTTTTAAACGCAAAAGTGTTTCGGTTTTGCATTTCCCAAATTGCAGGTGCTATATTGACTAGTAACCCTCTCTCGTCAAGCGGTCGCTTGTTACTGCGCAATAATTTAATAATGCGCCTGAAGATCCAAGCTGACAATGTTGTTTACTTTTGTTCAGTGTGGCTGGCTGGGAGAGTCCATTTCGCGAGTGGGGGAAGTGGAACATACATATCTTTCGTTTTGTATTGTAAAGCAGCGTCAAAGTTGGTGATCGTGATAAACATCGTTCGTTTCATTACAGTTGCTGCAGAACGTGTTGCATCACATGCAATTGTAGGCGCCCGCTTACACGTGCTGTCTGTTATCAGTTACTAAATGTGTTTCTCCAATAAAACCAAGTATTTATGACCTGTGTTTTATCCGGCTTTTATCGTATCTGGCTTGACCTTCGCCACATCAGGCAGGATAACCGAAGTTGTACTGTATTTGTAAAAGGAATGTCATGGCAATCAAACAAATAAATACAAGCAGCAATTTTCTGGCAAATAATTTTTATTCAAAATAAACTATCATGATAATCTTGAAGTATTTTGGTTCGTTTAGTATATTAATACGATCGAGAGCCTTAGCTTATCACTTTAAAAGGAGTCAACTGTAATTTTATTTTTATGTAGTCACTTTTTACCTCTAAGAGATTGGCATAAAAAGAGGTAAATTATGTTGTGTGTTTAACACAAATAAGTAATTTAAATTGTGTGTTTATTAGGAATCTGGTGATGAAGACGATAAATCAAAAATCATAAAGCTATTACCAAAGAAATCTCAAACAGTGACACAAGCTCATATGTGCAACTATTGTAACTACACAAGCCCTAAAAGGTAATTATTAGTCGTCTTTCATATTTATAAATAATGACCTCCCCATAAGATGACATTTTGTTTTCCTTATATTATTATTTCATCTGTTTTGATTTATTGAATTAACTTTATTTTATTTTCCTACTCTATACTTTTTTAGTTTCCCAAATACCGGTGCTTTTGTAACTTGAAAACTTATTTGATATTTGTATTTCAATGACAATTATCAAACAATGGGTTTTTCCTTTTCATGACCAGGCCTCACCACTCCTATAGTTGTCACCGCTCACTTCTGTACCTGCTTTGCAGACTCTGGGTAACAAAAGTGAGTCATTGAGCAGGTACAGGCCACAGTCATAGAGCGGACATGCTCCTTATATAAGCATTTATCATAGTGTCCTGTTTAATGAATACTTTTCCACTTACCGGACTTTGAATACCCAAACTAGGAAATAATATTCAAAGCTCTTGCCATGTTCAACAAAACACCAATTTCACTTTAACAAAGCACTCCTTCAAGATGTGCCAGAAGTTGTCTGCTATCAACTTCAACAGTAGAGCAGAGAATGATAGCTATACCAGCTATATTTAAATACATATATATATATATAACCCACCCGCCCACCCATACACGTACAGTGGTATTGACCCACCCACCCACCCATACACGTACAGTGGTATTGACCCACGTACAGTGGTATTGACCCACGTACAGAAGTAATGAACCACCCGCCCAACCATACACGTACAGTGGTAATGACCCACCCGCCCACCCATAAACGTACAATGGTACTGAACCACCCACCCACCCATACACGTACAGTGGTAATGGCCACCGTACGTGTATGGGCGGGCGGGTGGGTCAATACTACTGTACGTGTATGGGCGGGCGGGTGGGTAAATACCACTGTACGTATAAGGGCGGGCGGGTGGGTAAATGCCACTGTACGTGTATGGGTGGGCGGGTTAGGTTAGGTTAGGTTAGTAAGGTTAGGGTATGATTTCAACATCCTCACCATCACAATGCCTACAAAACTACTTCACACAAGAACACTCCTTCCAGACCTGACAGACCAAGACTGGCAGCTCCAATCACCATTAAAAACCTATGTCAAAGATGGACCACTCATAAGAAATTAAAACATATGGCCAGACAGCAGCCTATCAAACTCAATAGTGCAAGATCAGCCAGTCATATTCCCAGACCCAAGATTGCAGTATCTACGAGGTACGTCCAGAAAGTAAGTTCCGTTTGGTAATAAAAATAATTTGTCTACAGATACAGAAAAAATATTTATTGCACTAAAATCTACAACTCTTAAACTACTTTTCTACATAACTGCAGAAATTTTGCAGGCATTTGTCATAGCGTGGCACAAGTTTTTCTATGCCTTCTTCATAGAAGGTTGCCGCCTGTGTCTTCAACCATTTGGAAACATTTTCTTTCAGCTCTTCGTCATCGTTGAAGTGTTGACCGCCAAGGAAAGACTTCAGATGTAAGAACAGATGAAAGTCGCTAGGAGCGAGGTCAGGGCTGACAGAAAATCTTCACCGCCTTCATCATAACGGTTCAAAAACTGAAGTGCACTACCCATCCGTTGTGTTTTGTGTTGCTCAGTAAGAATTTTCGGTACCCAACGTGAGCAAAGTTTTCGAAATTTCAGTTTTTCGGTAACAATTTCATGAATTAATGATCGTGAGATTTGGGGGAATTCCATAGCGAGAGCACTCATTGTAAACTTACGGTTTTCCTTGATCTTCTCATCAATCGTGTGAACCAGTTCTTCTGTAATCAAAGATGGACGCCCACTTCGTTCTTCATCATGCACTTCATTACGTCCTTCATTAAACTGTCGGACCCATCTTCTCATCATTGAATCACTCATCGCATTTTGTCCGTCAACCTCGCAAATTTGCCGATAAATGTCAATCGGTTTCACTTTCTTAGCATTCAGAAAACGAATCACAGATCTGATTTCACAAGCGGCGGGATTTTCGATCAACACCGACATTTTAAACAAGCACAACAAAGCGTACGAGACTGACAGCGATCTCAAAATGGCGCACGTTTCTTCTCCTTGATACAGAGCGTCTGCCGTGCATGCGCGGAACTATGATCGCAGCGCTGCAGCGGATATAAATGGAAACGGAACTTACTTTCTGGACGTACCTCGTATATTAACAATCAAAATTAATTGTAAATACTACTGAAAAGAACTATTTACTTTGAAGTTTTTTGGATAGCAATGTTAGTTTCTTTACATATCTAATATGATTAATTAATTCTGCTTTGCATACAATTTTTCTACTGGTATTGGCATGGATTCAAAATTATATGCGTTGGATATTATACTTTTTGACCTTGAAATTTTAGGAAATGTTTCACTAAATATGCTGCATAGATGACTGGCAATAATAAGCTATAATGAATTTTAGCACTTTGATAAAAGAAGGGTAATGCGTGTTTTTGAGGTCTTAAAAGATTCTCTATCAAAATATTTAGCAATGCTAATATCCAAGATTGAATTGAATTCTCAGTCATCCATGCTGTCCATTAAAAAAAAGGAAACATGATATACAAAAATACCACATCACACGCTGAAAAGGAAGCATGCCAGAAGAAATTTGAATAACAAACAAAATTGTCAAAGTAGAGCACTACAGCAAATCAGCTGTCCTTATTCAGCCCACAGTGTTGAAATTATAAAATATTTAGTTTAAACATGGTTTGACTTACCAAGGGTGAAAATCATCGACATGTAGGTGGCTCAGAGATTACTGAGCTTTTTTTAGTTTGTGTTGCTAAAAAGTAAGCTTGAATAAATTATTCTCTTAACTGATCTTCATTTTATTAAGTTCATTTGTTAATATTTAAAATTTAGTACCGGTATAATGTATTACATTTTTACATTTATATTTGTAATAAATGAATCACACAACACAAAAACCCTACGAAATGGTCGAAAATAATGGTTAAAATATTTAATACTAACACTCTATATTTACAGTTTGTTCAACAATGAGGTGAAATATGTCATCTAATAATAAATGTTCAGCTGATCATTTTTGTTTTGTTTAATGTTTATTAAAAACAATAAAATCAACGGTCTTTAGATCAGCTGTTGTTACAATGGCTAAGTTAATCATTAGCAGTTATTTACCAATCAGATATGCATTCCTTATTATAAAATTGCAAGTTTGCTGTATAGTGTACTACGTAAAAGTAAATTTTATAAACTTTTTTCACATTTAGTCAACTTTGCTCATACCGTTGTTTTCAGAATTAAATACTCTACAATTTTGATTAGGAAAAACCATATGCTTATTGGTCATTTAATAATTTTATTGGTCATTTAATAATTTTATTGGTCATAACAAATTGAAGACTGTATATTCTGTATTAGATTGTTGGCAAATTTCATCCATTTTCTCAAAAACTGTAAACACTGGCTTCCAGACTGGTTTTATTTGATTTTCTGGTTATTTTCATTATAAATCCACCTTATGTGTGTTAAAAAGTAAGAACAAAAAAATTCAGAATCACTGAAATTCACCAGGTGAACTGAAATCGGAGCGAAATCTTTTGCCAGCCGTTACTCGCTAATGAAGCATTTGCGGATCTATGTTTATATAAACTTTTTTTCTTATTTTTAGCTCTATAATTATACAATTCACAAATATGTACTGTAACAAATTACTTAAGTGTAGTACATAACACTCCAGTAAATTGGTGAATTTACAGCCACTGGTGGGGGGTGGCAGAGATTCACAACATGAAAGTTTGTATGATAAATTGTTAGTAGATAAAGTAACATGACTGTTCAAGAGGATCTGAACAAATCGACTAATCAAGATTTCAAATTGTGGAGGGTTGAGTTATTAAATTGTTATAATGTATGTCATTTTTAGTATATAAAATTTGTTACGTAGAGATATAGAATTAGTAATTTTACTGTTTTCTGTGTAGATATTTGCTATCAAGACACATGAAATCACATTCTGAGGAAAGGCCACATAAGTGCAGTGTGTGTGAAAGGGGTTTTAAGACTCTAGCTTCACTGCAAAACCATGTAAATACACATACAGGAACGAAGCCTCATAGATGCAAGTACTGTGATAGTGCATTTACAACATCAGGTAAGCATCCCCGTGTATAAATTTAAAACTTGTTGTAATTTGTTGTAAGTAAGATGATTAAAGAATACAAACACTGTAAGAGGGGAAAAAATCATAGATCTTTATTTGATTGTTCTAAAGATTTATTCAACTTTTATCATTCAAAATTATACGAGGTATAGTGAACAAGTTCCCGGAATTGGTTAAAATACATTTATTGGAGTTAGGTGAAAACGTAAAAACCTATTTTCTTTAAAAATTACTCTCCTCCTGCAACAACATATTTTCCCCAACGATCATACAGTTGTTCAAAACACTTTTAAAACTCGTATTCTGAAATGTCTTTCAATGCTTTTGTCACATTTTCTCTGACAGCTTCAGCATCGGTAAATCGCTCTCCTTTCATTGATGTTTTTAGCCGTGTAAACAGGAAGATATCGACCGGGGAGAGATGGGGTGAGTAGGGAGGATGTTCTAGGGTGATAACCCTGTGCTTAGCTAGGTATTTTCGTATTAACAAGGAATGATGTGCAGGAGCATTATCATGCAGCAAAATCCAATTTTTTTCTGCCCTTTTTCAGGCCATTTCCTTCTAGTGGCATCTCGTAAGTACCTTAGAGTTTCTTTGTAAAGTTCCTTGTTCACTGTTTGGCCCTCAGGTATGAACTCGATAGTGAATTAAACCTTTGCAATCAAAGAAAACCTCCAGCATAACCTTCCCCTTACTTTTGTCCAAACTAAATTTTTCCCTCCTTGGTAATGTTGTTTTTCATTCAGAGGACTGCTGTTTTGTTTGAGGGTCATACAGAAAACACCATGTTTCGTTACCAGTAACAATTTTTTTCAAAAAATCAGGATCTGTATCGGCCATATCAATAAACTCACCAGCCATTTATGGTTCTGAATGGTTTGAAGTCAACATTTTTGGAACCACTTGCAAACAAATTCTATGCATGTTCAAATGGTCATGAAGAATGGTGTTGACATTGCCATTTGATAAATTTAACTCAGATGCAATTTCATCAATCGTTATTCTTCTGTTTTCATGGACAATATTCCGAACTTGCTCAATCTTTTTACCTGTCGTTGCAATAGAAAGGTGTCCACTATGCGAGTTGTCTTCAATGTTTATGCGACCTTTACAAAAAGGTTTGTGCCATTCGTAAATTTGGCTTTTCTTCATCAAATCATCTCCGTAAGCTTAATTTAACATTTGAAGTATCTATGAAGGTGACTTTGGAAAGAAAACAAAAAATTTCATGTTTGCTTGTTTTTCAATAAATGACATTTTCAAAATGCGACAATGTAAACAAACTAATACATGAAAAGCACTCTCCACAGAAGAACAATGTGGCTGAGCAATACTGGCGCTACCTATATCCCTTCCGCAAGAGTAGTACCAACTGTCACACAACAAAATTCCCACCAGCAACAACGCTTTGTGTCTCTGGACATTGATTCCGGGAACTTTTTGACTGTACCTCGTAGTTCTTTAAAATCAGAATGGTGACTTTAAGACACAAAAAAATTCAAATTTTACTCTGCAGTTGCTTAGGCCTGCCTACAATACTTTCACTGCTTTCCTATTTTGCCAAGCAACAATCCTTTTATGATGCTAACAAAATTTGAAGATGTGTGCAATCAACTAGATGACATCCATGCTGCACATAGAGGACAAATTGAACATTTATGATACATTTTTGTAAAATTCATTCTGTTGTGAGTATTTTAATGTCCAACATCTGCGTAAAGCCCTTGTTTCTAATAAATATATCTATTTAAAATCAGGTAATTCTTAATCCTTGTATAATATATTCCTAAGTCTTCTTAAACTTCAAGAGTAGACTAAAGATCATTTGGCAAGTATCAAATTACCTCCTGTTTTTGTGTTCCAGGTGAACTGGTTCGGCACGTCAGATATAAGCACACCCACGAGAAGCCTCATAAGTGCACCATCTGTGACTATGCCAGTGTGGAGCTCAGTAAGATGAGGAACCACATGAGGTGTCACACAGGTGAACGACCTTATCAGGTAAGTTAAACTGAGCGTTTCCAATTAAGCACTCTTTTTATTTATTAGGAACTTACATCTTTTCATCCATGTATAAAGTTTGCCTAAACATCTAAGATAGGGAAACATTTTTGAAGTTATACTTCTTTGCGCCTGTTAGACACTTTGGGATGGGATGTTGGTCGAGAAACCGCGTCACGCTGAAAAGTAAGAACAAATTTTTAAGAACTATCGATTAATCGATTGTTAATCGAAGAAATTACTGATAATGATAATATAGGTTTATAATATAATAATGAAGTCACGTATAATATATTGAAGATAAATATATTGAATAATATTGAAAAAGTCTTATATTTCATTTATATATCCTGTCTGTTTGTGTGCGTGAGTGGGCGTATGAGAATGGCCAAAGAAGTATAACTTCCACCGTGTGGTCCGACGCACACCCAATTTTTTTTACCTTTCTGACTTTAACTCTTTGCCGTTGTGTTTTTTTTTTTTATGCTAATATGCTTAACTTATAAAACTGTTTTCTAAGGATAACGTTTTTCTTGCTTTTATGTTGATACGTCTTGCTTAAATTATACTTGCACACATTATATAATATAATGTTTGCCAATAGATTTTTTTTAGTTCCAAAAGTGTTGATTAAGTAAAATTTCAGTGCTAAAAAAGTTACTATTAAGTATTTGTCAAGGTCAATGCAGGATCTACAGACTTTTGCTTTCAATAGGTATAAGAGTTGTGTGTTTGTGATGAACAATACACACTTATTCATAGCAATTGTAATTGAGGCTTTTATCTAAACCCTGTGTTATAAAACATGTTCTTTCAGTGTCCACATTGCACTTACGCCAGTCCTGACACATTCAAGTTGAAGAGGCACTTGAGAATACACACCGGCGAGAAACCGTATGAATGTGATATTTGCCACGCACGATTTACTCAGTCCAATAGTCTTAAGGCCCATAAACTCATTCACAGTGGTAAGTCCCAAACAAGTAAAAATATTTTTTAAACAGGTTTGAAAGCAGTTTGTTTTAATGAGGAGAATGAATCCTGTACCCTTTTATGACCAGTTAAGATTTTTACTATCAATCAGCATGCTTATGTAATTTTTTTATTTCAACGGAACATTTTATGAAATTTAAAGTCAATTAGAGCTTTAAATTGTCCCAATTTGGCCTCTCTTTGCATAAGATTAGTAATGTAGTATTGTGAACTGTTATAAATTATTGTGCAGTGATTGTTGAAACATATTTAAATGCCAAAACTAAAAAGTCAAATTCTGAAGTGTTTATTCTGGCCCTATTTCAATCCCCTATTGGCCAATATTGCCTTGGGTAAAATACAAACAGAAATTCCAAAAATATCTTTTTATCAATAAATCAGGCTGTCACAGTTGGAAAATTTTCAAAACAAGTTTTTATAAGAATATCAGGTTAATATATACTTACTTGACAAGTCTATTGATTTTAATCATTTCTACTTAAATGTTGCTCTAACAAAAAGCTTGGCACAAAATATTTGTTCCACTGGCAGAATTTGTGGACCCCCCTAAAAAAATCTGTCTCAAATACTGTACATATCTAAATAATACCAATACAAACATATTTTTTCTAGAATTGGTATTCAGCTAACAAATTATTTAGAGTTTTCATTTTCAAGTTGTAAAATTGTTGATTTAAATTGTCATTATTTACTATAAAAACTGTCTGTAATCAATTTATCACTTTACCGTTTTAGGAAAAAAGATACAGTGTGTTTATTACCTATTCTACTTAGTATGAATCTTCACAGCAATTTTTTGTCGTTGCAATTTTTACCCACCATATTGCATTACATTCCCATTAACATATTTATTGTGCCTCGATTAATTTAATAAAAGAGTGGGATCATCAAAAAACCAACCTAATTGTTAAGGATTTTTATTAACAATTAATTGAATGTTTCATATTTTATTGTTTAAATTAATTTTGTCATACTTTTTACATCATATTCACTTATCATACTTGTATACAGTATATATTCATAAGTTTTTAATATGAAAACCAGAGCAATCTATCATAAAGGCTGTATCATCATTGTTACATTTTTCCTTCGTTCTATCGTCTCCTTCTCAGTCCTCTCCATTTTTCTCTCTCAATCTTCTCTCTTCATCTCAACCTCTATTTCACATTTCTCTTTTTCTCTAACAAAAATTCTCTTTTCTGTAAATTTTATAACCTTTATTTTTATTCATTATTATTTATTTATTAAATTAAATTACCTAATATAACTCATATGTTCTCAAGACAGTGTCCAGTTTGTAGCCTGTAGTAGCTTAAGAAGTGTTTGGTCTGACCAAACAGAAGAAAGAAGGTTATTATAACTCTGTATGGTAAAACAAAATTGCTATAATTAATTGTACTATCACGCATTAAAATTGTATAACCATTTAACATTCCATTTACATTCAACCTACGCCTACTTTCTTTTTCTCATTCCTATCACATTCCTGATTTTGTCAGATGATCCTCCATTTCACGCCCTATTCGAGCACTAATCAAGTCCAAGATCGATCAAAACGTTGTTCAATATCGTTATCTTTCTTTAATTCTTGAAGAGAGACTGGTCCAAATTCTTGTTAAAATTATTTTTTGTACAGTTATTATGGGTACATAAAAATCAGGCAATTCTGTTCAACAGTTCATTAACTTTATTATTTGTTTATTAATTAATTAATATAGGATCATTTAATTGATTATGTAACATGTGACATTTTGTTGACAAGTTTTTCACTTTTGTCAATTAGCATTTTACAATTTTGTTTTTCAGCGGGAGATAAACCTGTGTTTCATTGTGAACTGTGTCCAGCTACTTGTGGCAGAAAAACTGATCTCAGGATACATGTTCAGAAATTGCATACATCAGACAAACCGCTAAAGTGTAGACGTTGTGGTAAACAGTTCCCCGACAGGTATACGTATAAGGTGAGAATAGTTGTGTTACTCTTTTTTATGTACTGTATTCATTTTATAATGTTTATATTTGATAAAATTGAATTAGACTTAATGTTGATGGAAAATTCTGATAAATTGTTATTTTACTAAATGCCTACTGTCACTAGTTAAGAGATCGAGGTAGAAAATAAATTAAGACAATTTTATAAAACTAATGCAAGCTGTAAAGCTGAATCAACATGGAAGTTAACAATCTTCAGCCAATAGTCTTCTCTGAATTCAAACTAAGCTAGTGGGTACACACATAAGCACTAAAAAAGACGCAAACAAGACATTAGCCTGTGCCAGATAAGCATTAAATTTTAGCATTTACACACCTGGTTTTGCCTGATCTAGGGTTTAGTTTTGGTTTTCCCTGAACTTAAAATATTTTTTGCATTTGTATTCTGTAATTTTGTATACATTTCAGGTCCACAATAAGTCTCATGAAGGAGAAAAATGTTGGAGATGTGAGTTATGCCCTTATGCATCTGTGTCACAAAGGCACCTAGAGTCTCACATGCTCATTCACACAGATCAAAAGCCCTATCAGTGTGACAAGTGTGATCAGGTAGGAATGAGTTGTCAGTAAGACACTTTTAGATCATGATTACGGTATTGTAAAGTTCTTTATGTTGTTTTTAATACTGCGCTAAAAGTGATGTAAAAATAAAAATCTGACACTTTGTATTTCACATACATTGCAACATTTATTTTATTTATAAATGTGGTTAAATGGTCTGCTCCCTTAATACAGCAAATATATATCCTTAAAAAAGTCACTTTTTTAAAGAAATATTCAGCATGATTTTTTCCCCTAAAATACAATATATTGCTTTCATTGTTAGATAAAGTTTTAAAGTTCTCTCTCCCCCCTCCCCCTCCCCTCATCTGAAGGAAGTGCCTGTGGCACAGAACATTCATGTGATTATGTGATTCTTTTGTGTATGTTACTACTACTCTGGTGTTAGTGAACTTGTCTTCTAAGGTAAGTTTGCTGATGTCCTATCTCTCCAATATACAAAGTTGACTTTTACTCGTCTTCGATTTGAGAGGGAATCTACTCAAGTTACATCGGTTTAAGATAGTTGTGCAATTTAGAATAAAATCCCTACTGTCAGATTCAAAAAGCAATGTACTTGAGTTAATTTAACTCAGATGAGTATTTAACTTCTGCTACAAAATAAATACTCATCCGATTTCGTTGTGTTGTACACCAAAATTTAGCTTATTTAATTCTACGTTATATAATATAACTTACATATTTTTTTAAAGACTTTAGAAATTTTTTATAGCGGGTAGAATACAAAAAACACGAAATATTAGCAATTTTGGAATAAAGCTCAACTTCAAAAATTTCTAAAACAAAAGCTACGAAAGATAAGTCAGTGAAACTTTAACCACAAGTGGAGAATGTTGTTTTTTTGCAGTCTGTCCAAACTCTAGAATTTTGAATCTTTTGCAAAATGTTTTGTTGTAATTTTTGTAAATCCTTGCAATCTTAAAAATGACTAATCATACAAACTTCCAAAACGGTTTAAAAATTCCCGATTGAAAAATAAATTAAGATTATAAAACGGTAAGTGCGATAAAAAACTTGCGATTTTATATTACATGATAATTCAACAGACATCAATGTTCAGTCATGTTTAAGTAACTCGCACGGCCCAGCACATCAAAACCAGTTTCATCTGAGCGTTGCCGAATCGTATGCCTGGAAGTATTTAAACAGGGCACAAAAGGTTTATTACTGTGTAAGTATTGAACAGTTAATCAATCATGTTTTCTATATAAATTTAAACCATTTTCCATCACTTTTTTTCATGAGGGTTTTGGACCTCCAACGGCAGGCTTAAACTTGTTATAGCTCTAAAATATTGTTAGATAAAAAAAAATAGCTTATTTACAATTATGTACATTTCACATGTAGCAAGCTTAATGTAACGTGAAAATGAGAGCCACCCATTCTATTGGTGATTTGCAGGATGTACTAATTATATTTCTAGTGAGTGATTCTCAGCCTTTAGTTGTAAATGTGGCCCCTAATACGGGGTGAAAGTCCAGCTGCACGAAGTGACAATACTGCGTCCGGTGGCCCGTCCGGTCGCACGAGTTACGGCACAGTAATGTCTGTTGAATTATCATGTGGTATAAAATCACAAGATTTTTTATCGCACTTACGGTTTCATAATCTTACTTTATTTTTCAATCCGGTATTTAAATTGTTTTGGAAGTTTTTATGATCAGCCAATCAACAGAATTATTCTTTTTCTGATTTCTCTCTCTTATAGAATTCTTAGTCACTTTTTTGTTCTAAATGTTTTTTAAAAAGCGGCCAGTGAATTTATTGACTATAACAGAATGTGCAAGATTAGTGACCAAACATAACTGGAGTCCTCAAATTACAGGCTGGCTGTGAAATAAGCGGCCTAAACCAGCTACCCTTCCCCCACACCTAGGGATGGCAAATATTTTCGACATATCGATACATCGCAAACCAAATATTTATCTAACGATAATATCGAAAAAAAACATTGTAAATGATCTATCTATTTAAAACTATGCACTAATTCTTAATCCATGACCAAAAATGCCCTCATGTTTGTCTGTCACTATTTAGAACAGCCTACTGAATGTAAAAATTAAATATATTTATCTATAGGAAACAAGTTGTGGTCCATGACATTGAATAAGAAAAATTCAAAATAAGAATAACTATACCTTTAATTATTAGGATAATTATAAAATAATAATGTTAAAACACTAAAAATCAAACAAATTAATTAACCAAAGTATTCCAATTAGACATCTTAGAGTCATCGTTGTCAACTCATACAGAACTTCATTTATCCGTTCCACTCACTGGATTACAATAAACTACATTTCAGTGCGTTAACCTCACGTAAAAAAAACTAACTAAAGGTACTTTATTATTTAAATAAATGGTTAATACACATAGAGGCAATTTAAATGTGATTTTTCGAATCAATGATTTTGTGGAAAGAGAATAACGTCGTTATATAGTGATATGATATATCGGACCAAAATTATCAATATGTTCGATATTATCGAAATAAAATTTTGATACTAATATATCGATATTCGAAACATATTTATTGATATTTCCTATCGTTGCCATCCCTACCCACACATGCCTAATAGTTTGTAACACACAGGCATCAACCAGATACATCGATCACACTGGTTTGAATCTGGTAATTCCCGGTTCTTACCCTTTGCGACTATGTATTTGTCACTGTATTACTAGTACCATCCTAACCTTCATGCTATTTAAATTGTGTAATTAAGTCAACAAAGTCAAGTCAGTGCTATATCTGTTTGCTGCAATGGAACTTAATAAAACCAACATAGTGTGCAAGCTTTATGTTGGCCACTCTTTTAACGTTAAGCGCCAAAATTTGGAGGTTCAACGTTCCTCACAATATGTTGTTGTTCAAAGGAGATGTCACAAAAGTGCCGAGCCATTATCAATAATAAAAATTGCGAGGTATTGAGTACGAATGTGCCTCTCCAGATGATGCATGGTTGCAGATGAAGAAAACTCCTCAAAAGGCGAAGAAGCAGGCCTGGGAATCTTCTGTGTTGGTCGCTTTTTTCACTGATCGCTAAATTCACTAAAGATTTTAAAATTCAGGCCCAGGTAAAAAGCCTAGATGGCCCCTAATTTCACTGGTCGCTTTTTTCACGACACCTTTGATCTAGGGTATCACTGCTAAAGTATTTACTTGTAAAAGTAACAAATTTTCCTTATGGAAGTCGCATAATATTATTCTCAGAGTCAAAAAATGTCAGAGCGATAAGTTGTTTTTATGAAAACCTGTGGTGACAGAATGTTACTGACTGATAAAAGGAAAATTAACAATTATAATATACCTATTAAACAAGAGTAATAGTCAGTAATGCACTTCCTTAACTTTGTCACTACTTTAATTTTAAGTTTAACTCATTTTATATTGTTTGGTTTTGGTTATTAATTGTTTTGGTTATTAATTTTATATTGTATTGTTTGGTTAATTACTTGGCAGTAGGCCAGTAATTAGTATAATAGGAGAGTTATGGCATCAGCAAACTTACATGAGAAGATAAGTCCACTAACACACACACATACAACACAAATGTTCAATACCACTGTATCTTTTTTAAGCAATGAGTGGTAAGCTGAGCTACAACATACACATATATCTTATATTACACCATATAATGCCGATTTCCCATCTGCTGGTGATTTGTTGAACTCTTGGGACCTTGGAGTCTCTAGTAGGTTAATTAGGTGTATGTGTTATTCCAATACAGTAGAAACCCTATTTTCCGTCGGGACCGTGGCTGTGATGGATTGGAGAATAGACAGATCATAGAGAATTCACCCACTCACACTTATATCGCTGGAAACTTATTATTAGTGCCTACGCACGTTAAATTTTAATTTAACGTATAGTACATATTGATTAACGAAAGAGAATGAAAAGGGCATGTTACAGAATGTATATACTGCAGGTTACATTTACACTTTTATTACATTAGGCCTAGTTTTAATGTAAAACATAAGCTTTTACATTTGTAACGAGCACAAAAATTAATTATTAACATTCTTAAAATTAAACTGCAGTACAGTATAATATATTAAAGCCCAGTTCCCACGGCCAATGTTTTCGCAGACTTTAGGCGGTACTCGAATAGCGTGTCGCCTGTGTATCATCAGACATGACCGTTCCAACGGCCTGTGACCTGTGTAGGCGTCGCGGCTTAAAACCTCGTCCGGCCACAGGCCTTTGTAGTGCCGCCTCTTTCCCCATATTGTACAGGATCTGTTCAGGCAGCCCCGGACGGCCCGTCCATACATCAGGCGTACACAGGCGAGCTGTTCCAACGACCTGTTATCTGGTAGACAGCAGACTTTACGGATGACAGGCCGTTGGAACCAGACTTATGAGGGCTAGACGGCTGGAGAGGGAAATTGTCGTCTTCCAAACGGATAAGTCATACGGCAAATGTCATATCGTGGCGCGGCGAGCTCAGACACTGACGGATAACAGAACCTGGCGGAAAATAGGGCAACGGACAATCAGGTTTTCACTGTATTTTTCTTTTTTCAAGTCAACTAAATTAAATCTATGCTTTCATAGTCATAGCTTTGATTTGCAAAAACATAACAAATAATAGACCTATATCGTGTTTTATTGCAGTCATTCCGCCAAAAGCAGTTGTTAAAGAGGCACCAAAACTTGTACCATAACCCAAACTACATCCCTCCTGCACCGAGAGAAAAGACCCACGAATGTCCAGAATGTCAAAGAGCCTTCAGACATAAAGGAAATCTCATACGGCACATGTCTGTTCATGATCCTGAGTCGACTGTTCATGAAAAGGCAATAGCGTTAAAGATGGGAAGGCAGAAAAAGATTCAGATCATAGATGGACAGCAAGTGGAAGTAATGCCTGGAGAAGAAGATGAGGATGATGATGAAGATTTAGACGGGTCCATGATGGCTGTAGAAGGAGCTGACGGTCAACAATATGTTGTGTTAGAAGTCATTCACCTTCAGGTAGACAGTGCAAAAATAAAAATTGTTTATTCCTTTAATGTTGATTTTTCAGTAAATTGTGAACTTGATTAGAGAAAGTTGTATTTAGTTTCAACTAGCAGTATGTTATTCAGTGTCAGTTATCAGGTGGAAGTTGGTATCCTTATCTGTCAATTAATTGTCATTATAAAAAACATTTTGTGATGTTGGTGGTGGGGCCTAAAGATAACAACACAGTTTTAACAGTCTTTATTTATGAATCATATATAGATACAATACAAATCTTAATTGAACATAACGTAAGGTAAGGCTCCTATATAACAGGTTGCCTCATTCTCATATGGTGTATATAAGCTGAGTTGTGACGTCAGAGGTAGACCTCCAACCACAGAGTAAGTAATATTGCACCAACCAGCGTGCTGAACAATCAAAACTACACACTAAAACCATTACTGTATGTTTTCATGAGTATTTTAGAATGATTTCAATGTCTGGTATTTAATATTAATTTAAAGCAGCAATTTATCTTTTTTCATGTGTTGCTGAGTTATACCATTGATTTTACTATACATAGAAGATAGTTCCATCCAATGTTAAATTTTGAGGCACGGAATATGGGAGCGACCGTGCTGCAACCTGTCGTCAATCAAGTTAAAGAGGTCGAAATTGCCTCCAGTTTCGACTGTTCGGTTGCACAACCTGGGAGCAGTAAAGGAAACTAATCACTCCCTCCCATTCTCTCATTCTCTCTTCTTTCTTTTAAGACGCTCGTCCACTGCAGCTGTCTACTGTCGCCGATTGGCCTTGATAGTGGGTCAAAGTGGGATATTATTCCTTGTTGTGCTATGTCTTGCACGGAAAGAAATCGCGATCTTTTATTTAGGTCTTAAGGGTTTGTGAATATTAAAAATGTTAGGGGACTTTTTTTTGTTATTTTATCAATGTAAATAACAGTGTGTTACAGATGTTTAGTTAACACTTTGAAGCCTGGGCCCTTATACTCCGTTTGGCATGGAATCCTGGGGGTTTTATGTTCACATTAAAAAAATTGTAAATGCCATATAAATTTCATAAAAAGGTTATATTATATATCTTTGTAAAGGGGAGAAAATTCTCTTTTCAATGATGGGCAAAACTTTAGGTGTTGTACATTTTTTTATTTTTTACAGAAGCTACAAATAAGTACAAAAATATGTAAAACAAAAAATAGCTACACAAGATCTATAGTACACATCTCGTATAGTATCACTTCTCATAAGATCATCCATTTTAAGCAGATAAATACTATAATAACTAAATAAAAACAATATATACACACATTCCAGTCACTGTACGGTTAGATTGACACAAAACCAACACAACGCAAATACTAACTAATTACTTATTTACATATGTACACAACAATATTTACAAAGAAACTGAACTGAAAACATGATAATAAAATATAAATACTGTACTTGAATTATAAACACAGAATATTCACTTCTATAACGAACGTGTTGTTTACGACTCAAAGCACCGTGGGTCACTGACCGGCTGACATAAACAATACCGCTCGGCGCGCGCTCATTCCAAGTCTCACGTCAGCTGTTACGATTATTTATCCAAGACCAGATGTAGATAAAAAAAATTAATAGACCGATAAAATATAATAACAGATAACTAAAAGACATATTCAGATGACCTAAACCCGATTATATGCCGATAATAAAGATATAATGAATTAAATATGGGCGCCCGAGCTATTCTCGGGTGTCGGCGAGTACGCCAGTTTGCGTCGCCCGATCTATCTTCGGACTTAGGCTTCAAAGTGTTAAAACATTATGCATTATCTAAAATGATGTAAATACTACGTATTGTAAGTTTATTGATATTTTAAGTAATTGTATATTTAGAAGTAGCAAGAAAAATGGTGGTAGTTCTAAATTGTTAAAGGCTAAGTTGTTAAGTCCCTGAATAACACCAACATTTTATATAAGCACATACCAAACATTTTATATAAATTTGAGAGACTTAAAAATTATATAAAATTTCTACGAAAAGACCATATGACAGTTTTTCAAAATTATTTTGCAAAATGTACTAATGAAATAAATAATGTGATAAATTTTACAAAAAAAAAATTATTATTCAACATTATTAGAAAACTGTAAAGGTGATATATCTGAGCAGTGGAAGGTAATAAATAACTTGACAAGTGGGTTTTCAAAGAAAATAGTTGAGCTAATTGAATTGCCAAACAGGGAAGTACATGAGCCTTCCTCATTGATAAGATAAACAATCACCTTATCACAATCCAGTCTAGCCGTCCAGATGTAGTAAATTCCAATACCCTTCCACCTTTACCTACTTACTATAAATATTCATTCCTTATAACTCCAACAGATTTAAATGAAATTAAGAGTATTGTTAAGCTTTTAAAAAATAAAAAATTAACTGGCTCTGACCAAATTAATGTACATTTACTGAAAAATATAATTGATGAGATTGTTATCTGTATTCTCTAAGGTTTTTGAAAAAACAATGATTAAAAGACTCCATAGTTATTTATTGAAGTTAAATTTTCTTAATCCACGTCAATTCGGTTTTATCAAAGGAAAGTCATCTGAGGATGTGTTATTAGAAGTATCAGAAATAATTTATAACAATTTAATTATTCATTAACCTATCATCTATCATATAGTTCACATTTAATACTAGAATTAACCCTTTATATTATTGAAATCATTATTCATTTGTTATCAAGTAATTAAAGCTTCTTGTCAATATTGCATTGTATAATTATTGCTGTATTTTTAACTATAAATGAATATTCCTTTTTGTTTAAAAGTAAATTGAACTATTTGTCATAAATACCACAACATTAAAATCTGCTTCCGGGTCACGCCGTGGACAGTGAAATTTGTGTGGTAGGCCTACTGAAAGTTTTAATATTCGTTGTTTTCCTCTTGTGTGAACTGTGTTTGTTAACTTTTAATTAATTTGTGACGCATACCACTTGGACTTATTTGTTTTCTTTAACCTGAAGATGCCGTCCGTATTCACGGCGAAACATGTAGTTGTTATCACCATCACACGCTGTGAATTGTTTGACGGAAGGTAAAGTAAACCTATTTTAGGATTGGCATTTTTTTCTTTTTATTTGATATAAAGAGAAAATATTTGCTGTATTGATGATTTCATAAATAGTGGCGGAGTCATAAAATGAAAAAGAAAAAACATACACGCACACAATTCAGTTCTTCAGTCGCGTTGCCGAGAATCGTGTAATAGGCCTACCTCACTCTCTGGCCGTTAACGAGTTGCGCGCAATCCTAGCTGCGATAATTGCGATGTCCCAAGAAGGCCCCAAACCAGTACTCGAGTTGCGCGCAATACCGATCTCAGGTAGTCTGTCCAGTCTTGGCTGCTCAAAAATGCAACTTAGACCTCAAGCTGTGCTATAGAAATATTTCCGTAAATATCACAATCCGCCAAAAATAACTTGAATTTTCACTGGTCTGATTCCGAATAGCACCAAACTTATACTACAAAATAAGCACATATCTGCTTATATTCTGTTAATATTAAATTACAATAATTTTTAAACATGTATAGCCTATATTACTCCCCACAGTTCTAGAGTTGAAGTGTTTGGTTATTAAAAAAAGGTCTCTGTTCTTCTACTTAGGATTAATTTATCTCATTTGAAAGTGTATGCTTATCATTAATACGATATATATATATATATATATATATATATATATATATGTTTCAATTTGAAACCATACTATTACAGTTCAAAATATGCGCAAAACCCAAATTCACATATTATTTTTTAACTATATTATTGTTTATTTGTAATAGTTATTTGTTTATATAGTTTTGTTAGTTCTTGGCATTGTTTGTTCTGTTCATTCTCAGTTGTGTAAATAAGTCATATTCGAATTGTTATAATTAAAAACGCCACAGAGTGCGGCTATAGTTAATTTTGTTATTATTTAGACTGTGGTTACTTAAAATTAGTTATTTCTTATGTTATTGCTGGTCACGCTACTTGTGAAGTGTTACCAGTGTAATTCCAGAGTGTCTTTTCCAGAGAAATTGAAAATATAAATAAATTGTAGTTTATCCATACTTTCACATCTAGTAAAATAATAGTATGAATAGCAGCAGATCCTGGTGCAAGCAGACACACACCACTCAAATTCATTTCTAGACAATATGAACATGACAAACCACAATATTAATAGCAAAATTTTGCAATGTTATGAGTCATCAACAGAAACAAACTGTTTTTTAGGCAATACTCTGCAGACAAAAATGCCTACCTGACAATATGTCATCAAAACATAAGAGGACTCACTACAAAAATAAACCGGCTAAACCATCTACTAAGTGAAATATGCCCCGACCTCTTGGTTTTAACAGAACATGGTCTCAAGCAAAGCGATATTGAAACAACAAAACTTCTAGGTTACTCTCTCATATCTGACTACTGCAGAAAAGACCATAAACTGGGGGGGGGGGGTCGCTATTTATTCTAGAGACAACTTAATAAACAATATAGAGGCTGTTGACATAGCTAATTACTGTGAAGAAAAATTGTTTGAGGCTGCAATAGCACACATTGCAATCAAAGGAAGGCAGCTCTATCTCCTTGGCATTTACCGCCCTCCCGGGGTAAACATTCAAGCTAGCTTGGACATCTTATCAAAAATTCTTGACCATAATCAAGCACACAATAGGTTGTTTATTCTGACAGGAGACATAAACATTGACAGACTAAAACCCAATAACCCTGACAGCCAGATGTTTGACAACGAATTAGCAGCTCACAACATAAGAAGGCTCCCTTTATCACCAACTCGCATTACAGCTGACACAAGCACTTCAATTGACTGTATATGCACTAATATTCCAGAAAATGACCTATGTGCCACAGTTTTACAAACTGGTTTATCAGATCATACAGCCCAAATATGTAGCCTAAACTCTGGCAAAAATGCCGCCAATACACAAACTCTACGGCAACAAATGGGAAGGAGAAATCTTGACCAGCTTAAGTCACTACTTTCCATAAAAAACTGGGATACTGTTTACAAAGCTGAAGATGCGGAGTCAGCATATAACATATTTGAAGCAGTACTGCGAACTGCCCTTGACATCTCCTGCCCTCAAAAGAAGAACAAAAATAAAACTAAGAGCAAACCAATTCACTATTATGACCAAGAATCAGCCGAGATTAAAACTGCCTACTTAAGAGCTTTAGAGACCTATGAAACAACCGGGAAGGCACAGGATAAAGAATATATGGTAAACATAAAAAAGATGTATGATAAAAAACTAAGGACACTGCAAAAAAATGCAAATACACAGAAAATAATGACATCTGACAATAAATCCAAGACTGTATGGGACATAATACATTCAGAAACCCAAGCCAAACAATTCAGCAAAACATGTCCTAAGCTAAACATTGACAATGCAGTAGTAGACAATCCTATTCAGGTAGCTGAACAACTATACACTCTTTACTCAGATAGCAGAAGTGACATTACAACAAAACAAACAACAGCCAGTAAACAGACTAGAAGAGGACCTAAACCTCTTAAACCGCCCCTTAGTACAACCATTTAATCTGACACCCACAACATGGGAAGAAGTAAGTCAAGTCATACACAACTTAAAAAACAAATCATCGAGTGGTATAGACGAGTACTCAGCAAAAGTTGTAAAGCATTGTGCAGTGGAACTGACTCCGCCCCTTGTATCAATAATAAATAAATCATTCTACCTAGGCCAATTTCCAACAAAACTTAAAGTCTCCAAGGTATACCCCAAGCATAAAAAAGGACCAAAAACCGACCCAAAAAATTACATACTCATTTCATTAATTTCAACATTCTCAAAAATTATTGAAAAAATAGTATTGAAGAGATTAATGTCGCACCTAACACAACAGAACTTAATTACTTACTGTCAGCACGGCTTCCAAAAGGGAAAATCTACTTTATCTGCCATCATAAGTCTGGTCGAATCTATAATCGACAGCATAGAGGAGGGACAATTTGTCACTGCCTTATTTCTAGATTATAGCAAGGCCTTCGACTGCCTGGGACATAACCTTATCTCCAAAAAACTTGCAGCTCTGGGAGTAACAGGTCTGGAAAATAGGTGGTTTGCCAGCTACCTCAAAGGGAGATCCCAAGTTGTGGAAATTCAGCACACTACATCTGGCATCACTAGCACGTTCAGATCTTGTCCTCAACCAATTACTAGGGGAGTACCACAGGGATCAGTGCTGGGACCCATCCTGTTTATTCTGCTGACTAATGATTTTCCAGCTCTAATTCAAAATGAAAGTATCAGCTGCATAATGTACGCAGACGACACCACTCTACTTTTAAAAAATGACTCAGCTGAAGAATTGTACAGTAATTCTATCAGATCATTACAATGCGCCATAACCTACAGTAAATTAAATGACTTGGCAATTAACCCTGACAAAACTACACAGGTACACTTTAGCAGGAAGAAAGTGGTACCAGCAAGCATTCCCAATATATCAGTGGCTAACCAGACCAAATTTTTGGGAGTAACTCTCGATGGCAGACTCACATGAGCAGATCACGTAAACGAAATCTGCAAAAAAATTAGTACAGGCATCTACGTTGTTAAACGTACTAAATGGATTGGCACTCTGTCTGGGGAACCTCCCAAGGAAACCTCAAGAGAATTCTGACACTCCAAAAAAAGGCAATTAGGACCCTTGCAAATCTCGAGCCACTGCAAACCTGCCGACATGCCTACCGGACCCTAGGCATACTTACAGTACCCGCACTCTACATCTATGAAGCTATCTTGCACGTAGATCAATTACACCTGCAGACTCACATGGATATCTCTCTCTAACCCAAGCTCAAAGTCCTGACGCCTTAGACCACTCGGCCACCATATCCATAATTACCCAACACGCCATGCCTCAAGGTTCACCCTACCTCAACACAGAACAGCCCTCTATGAGGAAAAACCCTCATACATTGGCCGGAAATTTAAAAACCTTCTTCCACACTACCTCTGTAACCTGACAAGAAACAAACTAAAGAACCTGCTTCGAGAGTTCCTGCTAGAGAGACCTGTGTACACCATTGAAGAGTTCCTGGAATCTGCAAACACCAGAACCATATGATGTTTATTATATTTTGACAAATTTCTGTACTTGATGTTCATGAAATAAAGGAATTTTGATTTGATTTGATTGATGAAAAACAGATGTGTTAACTTTAATTATATTCACCTTAGACATACTTTTTACAATGGTCTGATTCAATCAATGTTATAAAACGGTATTTTTTTAAAGGGGAACATAAACAAAATTTACAATAATTTCACAACCAGATTAAAATAATGAAAATTGAATCTAAATAATCAGTAGTCAAGTTATATTCTATCACGATAATATTTCCCAGTATTATTCTATATAAATATCATAGGCCTATTTCAATATTTATTTTGTCAAAGAAATAAATAATGTCACATTTTTTAATATTTCACTATATTATATATTCCTGGAATATTTGCAGATTAATTTCATAATTGAAAGGAGAGTCATTGATTGGATTTGAAAACAATTTATTTTTTAATCAATTACCGAATATGAAAAACTAATGATTGAGTACAACAGTTGATTTAATCACCTAATCGATGTTTAAAATGCAATAAATAAAGATTTTTCATATGGGCTAAATAATATGAAAATGTTTACTTAAATCAGCAGTAATTATCGCCAGCATTGCCGATAAGTTGGCGGTCTATTCAAGTGAGTCTATTTACAAATACACGGTGTGTTAATCATATAAATCAATATGGTGTTTTAATTTATTCAGTTATAAATATTTCTTTATTCAATATGAATGTCAAACTGAGTTTTACTGTAATAGTATCAACACAGTAATCTTTATTATTCGAAAGAGATGCAAGCAAATATAAAAACAGAGAACCCGGATAAACGTTGGCAATATGGAATAACGTAAACAATTATCTAAGCAGGATGTTGTTTGTGTGTGGGACCTGAGGAAGGAGAGGGCGGGGCGGCTGTCTGGAGAATGGGAGAGTGGGTTAAGAGGAGGGAAGTGAGACAGAGACGGAAGAGCGTGCGAGAGAGAGAGGAAATAGGGCTATGCGCAGCACAGCGTGGGGCCTCAAAACAGTTTTGGGGCCTCGCCACAACTCTCCCATATGGATGGAGTATCTCTTTATATAGTAAAATCAATGGTTATACTTACTTAGTAACTACAAAGTAATATCAATTTCTAAGTAAGTTACTTACATCAAATAAATAAATAACGCAGACTTTATTGTCTTCGAGAGTATGAATATTAGATGTTTTACATTACTGCAGTTTGTTTTTTTTTTTTTTTTTTTTTTTTTATGGCAGTGAAATTAAAAAAATAATAGCTGAGGCCATGACATAAATGCTACCTGCGCTGTATAGTATATGTTGACTATACCCTCATACCGTATGGATGGGTACTTGTTTGAGGCAATCTCTTGTATTTAAACATTGAGTTAAAGGTACATAGTTAATTGTTTTAATTAAAATATAATAAAACTAAAAATGTCATGTCACAATCCTTTTCTTATAATTTTTTTCCACTGTAGCCTATTTTAAGTTCATTAAGTTATCTTGAATCTGTGGAATTGATCAATAAAAAATTCAATAGGCTAATAGTGAAATAGGTAGCATTTCTTTAAATATTTTACTCCACTTTTGCGGCCACATGTTTCAAGGGAAAGGAACCTGGACATTTTCACAAAGGGAAACAAAGCTGTAAATATTGTTTATAAGTCTGTTTTATAAAACTTTCTTTTTTATAAACATGATCATATTACAGATCGTTTAAACAACCTAGAGTTAACTTATTTTATCCATACTTTGTATTACTGAATGCAGTAAGCACAATATAACTCAACGTAAACCCCACATGAAGGACGGGTACTTTGCTAATATGTTAATAAAAGAGTAAGTGTGCCAAATTTGAAGTGAATAGCTTATTTTAAATATACATAAATGCCCATTGAATTCCCATTCAAAATTTTTACAATAATTAAAATTTATTGTCTTTTTTAACGATAGCTATATAATATGTTCAGAAAAATGTATAGAAGCATCTTTGTAAATTATTTGACTATTTAGCAAATTATTTAAGTGGATTTGGTTCTAAAATACAGATTGTTAAAAAAATCATATAAAAACCCCGTAATTGTTTGTAATTTAAACTTTTACTTCTTTACAAACACACATGGGTATGATCTGTTTTCATAGGATCATAATGGCCAGGGACAATCTGTGGCAGTGATGTCTGAGGAGGGGATTGAGCAGGCAGTGGCAGCTCTACAACAGTCCGGCTCCAGCAGTAACCAAGTCTTGGTACACGGCAACCATCAAGTGTTGAGTCAGCATATCGCATCTGAAGAACAAGGTAAAATAAATGGATTCAACATTTCCAATGTTACTGTTTATAATACAGTTTTGTGTTAAACTATATACTGTAATATTGATTTGTTTGACTTTTCAAATGTAACCTAAAAATGCCATTTAGGCCTAAGGCCTACTGTTTAGTATATAATTTTTTAAATAAAACAATTTAAACCAATAAAAACTTTTTAATAGTGAGGCAATTTTTTAAAACATATGTTTATATAAGCTTATATTATTTTTATTTACTTTTTGTATATTTATTTGTGATGTGTCTGACGATGATAGCCTTGCTATCGAAAGGCCTCACTATTAAAAAGTTTTTATTGGTTTAAATTGTTTTATTTAAAAAATTATATACAGAAAACCAATACAGCTCCATCTTCAACATAGAACTACTGTTTAGTGTTGCATTTTTATTTTGGTGAAGTAAAAAACATGTTTATTTATACTTTTGTTTCTTTAATTGATTCTGAATAGAATAAAGAGTATTCTACAAATAAAATAGTATTTTAGCGCTTATGTTAACAAACTATTGATTTGTTTAGGCCAAAATGAAACTTATTGGTATAGTTTGTAACATAAAACGAAAATGGACAAAATAATATGAGAGTGTACTTTTAAATTTTCAAACAAGCAAAGTGAATAGATTAAATATAGTTTGAGATCCTTTTCTAAGAATTATATATATGTGCCAACAAGTGTGCCCTGCATTATTAAGTGTATGAAAAGTACTTTATCAACTTTTAGCTGTTGAAGAAAATGAGAGCTTACTCACTGCTCAATCCAAAAACAATCCGCCGCAGAATGACATGCAGAACTGTTTTGGCTTTGATGATGATGATGAAGAAGAGCAAGAAGAGAAAGTCAAGCCGGAAATTCACATCCTGCAAAGTTCTGTACACTAAAGGTACCAATTATTTATTTCTTTTTATTTAAGTTGTCAATATTGAAAACAAATTAATAATTTTTATTCAAAAATGTTCCAGCTACGTTTATATGTGTGAAAAATAATCTTCGACAACTTTTGTCAGACAATACAATAAGTTTTAATATTTTATTTAACCTTAACCTCTCATACTGGCATAGTCCCAAATTAAGGTGATATTGCTTGCAGCCAATATTTCATTTATTATAGTATTTGTGTTGCCGATATCATTATGATTCATATACCACTAGAAAGAGTTAAATCATTTGAGAGTTTTTTATGTCATTTTGGCAGCCTTTATATAAACAGTGAGTTGGCAAAATTTTATTATGTTCATTTATTGCTGTTTTTAGACTCTACTCACCATTTTAATGACTTACTCACAAATAGAATATGTTTTAGTTTGTTTAAAACTTCAATCGTTTTTATGGTTTAAAAAACTGTTTGAGTACATTTGTTGGAAATCCTACATTTGAAAAGTAAATAAATAAACAAAATTTATACATAAGTATATTTTTATAGCATATTCAGAACAGCTCTCTAAAAATTTTTTAGTAAAATGGTCTATAACATATGTTTATTTATTAAATTTATAATAAGTAATTAATTGTTATAATAAGTGACTGAAGAATAGTAATTGAAGAATAGACCACAATCACCTTGGAAACAAAATTGAGCATTCGCACATTGTTGTAACTATACAACGATCAATCCCCTAGCCTAAAATAAATAGATATTTTAAGCTTTTAAATATTGTGATAAATATCAATTGTTTCCTTGACAACTAACAAAAACTGTGATCATAGGCTAGTATAATAAATATGCATAGTACAAACAAAATACATTATTGAGCTGCACACTATGAAGGCTAACATTTTACTCAATTTTTTTAGTTATTTATGTTTTTTATGTTTGTTTATTCAGTTAAAGCACTTCATTACACCATAGTGATTTAATTATATATTTTATTTAATGATTTTCCAAGTACGAGGCAGATATTTAAAGTAAGTACCGTTTTGGAATCCCGCCTCTGTAGCGCTGCAGTCGGCATCCAGCGCATGCGTGCTAGATACTACAGTAGAGCGCCGATTATCCGAACGTCGGTCATCCGAACCGTCGGTTATCCGAACGCCCTAATATGTATGTACAGTACTGTAATTCATATTTTGAACGTAATTCTCAAGTACGTAATTCAAATTCGCGCGCCAACCGAAACTCCCGCTGCGCCGGTGTCGTTCACTGTATGCAGCGCTTAAATACGTCTGCCGCCTACGGCCTACGTGACTCGGCGCTCGTAGTATAGTCACTAGTCAGTGGCTTGTGAGCCTTTGCCGGGAACGGATCGTAGTGCTGTTGTGCTGTTTGTTGTGACGTTTGGTTCGAGACAGTTCTGTTGCAATGTCTTCAAAAAGGAAACGCGTTGTTCTAAGTGTGTCGGATAAACTTACTATAATAAAGCGATTGAAAAGTGGTTCTAGTGGAGCAAGTTTAGCTCAAGAATACAGTGTTGGTAAAGCAACAATTTCAGAAATAAAAAAGAAGAGCGATTCTATCTTGAAATTTGCGTGTGTGCTTGACAGTGCTGATGGAAGCTTGAACAGAAAAACAATTAAAACTGCCAAAAACCAAGATTTGGACACAGCAGTTTATACATGGTTCATGCAGGTACGTGGTCAAGGACAGCCTATAAGTGGCCCTTTGATATGCGAAATGCTTGAAATGAACAATAAGCTCGGTGGTGATGCTGATTTTAAAGCTTCTACTGGGTGGCTGAAGCGTTTTAAATCCCACCATGGAATACGAGAAATAGATATTCAAGGGGAAAAATTGTCTGCTGATGTTGCAGCAGCTGAAAGTTTTAAAATTTCATTTAAAAATTTGATAGAAAAAGAAGCTTTTAACCCTGACAATGTGTATAACGCCGATGAAACTGGCCTTTACTGGAAAAAGATGCAGACGAAATGTCTAGTTTCTAAAAATGAAATGTCAGCACCTGGATTCAAAGCTAGCAAATCCCGCAAAACTGCAATGGTGTGCGCAAATATAATGGGAAGCCATAAGCTTCCATTGCTTATTATAGGGAAGTCCAAAAATCCACGTTGTTTCAATGGAATAAAGACTTTGCCTGTCACTTACAAAAATCAAACCAATTCATGGATGTCTTCTGATATTTTTGTTGAATGGTATGGAAAGGTATTCATCCCAGAGGTAAAAAAAACATCAGCGTGAAACTGGAAACCAAGGAAATGTGCTTTTATTGATTGACAATGCTACATGTCATCCCTCAACTCTTTCTCTTGAAAGAGAAAATGGAAAATTTAAGGTAATTTTTTTGCCTCCCAACGTTACATCCATACTCCAACCAATGGACCAGGGAGTTATAGAGTCGTTCAAACGTTTTTACCATAAGTCATTATTGCGTATGGTTCTTATTGGCCAAGAAGAAGACAAACCTATCTTCCAACTCTACAAAGACATTAATCTGAAGGATACTGTGTACATGGCAGCAGAAGCCTGGACTATTGTCAAAGAAACCACTCTGAGAAGAGCTTGGGGTAAGCTTTATAAAGCAGACGAGGCCAATGAACAATTGGAGGAAAATCCATCTTCTACTCAAGAGGTTCCAAACAGCCAGTTTGTTTCGGAGGTAGCTGAGCTTATAAACCAGTCACCTGGTTTTGAGGACTGTGACCAGGAAAACATTCATGAATGGCTAGAATGTGACGAGGATGACCCTGGATATGAGGTTCAAACAGATGATGAAATAATTGCCAGTGTTCAAAGGCTTAATGAGGATGACAACGAGGAGCCTGATGACGACGAAGATCACGTTGAAGAAAATAAAGGACCATCACATGAGGAAGCTTTCCACTGCTTGGAGACGGCAATGAAGTGGTTGGAAAGACAAGATGAAAGTGATGCTCTCCAACTGCTCAATTTGAAACGCTTACGAGATTTAGCAGGAAAAAAAGAGTGTCAGGGCTAAAGCAAAAACAAATTTTGGACTTTTTCTCTAAATAAAAAGTATGCATTGTACTGTATCTATGTATAATAAATTGTTCATTAAAAGTTATATCCATGCATTCTGATTGATTTCATAATAGAATTACATGAATAATTTTAGTTTGATAATTTTTAAGTCTTTTAACTACTAAGAATTTCGTTACATATATAATTTAAAAATTTTGTCTTTTCATGTTCGATTATCCGAATATTCAGTTATCCAAACACCCCTTGTCCCCAATTAGTTCGGATAATCGGCGCTCTACTGTACTATCTTTTGGCAAGCCACAGCCGCCGTTACGGGCCCATTTTACTGTATTTAAGGTCGCTTATGACTGTTTAAAATTCTTCCTCTGATTAAAAATGCTACCAACTGTAAAGTACGTGTTGTGATAAGTTTTCGTAACGATAAAAGCATGAAAGCAGCTGACATTCATTGAGAGATCTGTGAAGTTTATTGAGAAAACAGAATGAGTGATGAGATGGAATGGAAATAGGTTGTGCGAATGTGCATGATGATGAACGAAGTCGGAAACCTTCACTCATTACTGATGACTTGTTGAAGAAAAAGTCAGAGAAAACAAACGCTTTACAAATGCATCATTATGTAGTGTGTCTTCAAGTGTCAAGAAGTGTGATTATTACAATTATAATAGACCGTTTGAAGTACAGAACGTTATGCTTACGGAAGGTTCCCAAAATACTGACGGAGGATCACAAAAACAAACGTTTGATGAGAACCACACAAAAAATGTTTAACCAGTTCCCTCACATTCCTAGACCATTAGAATCGTGATGGTTATGATTTTTAAACCAAATTTATTGTCACTGTGACAGACTCACGAAGAGTATCAGCTTCTTCCATACCCTTAGGGTTATGAAAATGTACACAGCGCATAATTCACAGTTGGTGGCATTTTTAATCGGAGGAGGAATTTTAAACAGTCATAAGTGACCTAAATACAGTCGAATGGATCCATAACGGCGGCTGTGGCTCGCTAATAAACAGTAGTACCCAGCACCCATGCGCTGAACGCCGACCGCAGCGCTACAGCGGCGGGATTCCAAAACGGTACTTACTTTAAAAACATGCCTCGTATATTTCATAACGTTTAGTTTTATTGGATTGTGTTTTGTACTAAAAGTTATGTTAGATTTTTAAATTAAATTGTCTATGACAGTCAAAACATACATATTCTTTTAGTTCTTGGTATTGTATAGGTTGAATGGAACTTCAACAAATATATTGAAGTTTATGCACAAGTAATAAAAAATATGCAGTAATCAATCAAGGTGTTAGGCTATTTCTAGCCTTGATCACAAAGTTTAAATAAATGTATGGATGGAAAAAAATATTCTCTGTGTTAGAAATAAACTCTTAACATAACTATATTGCAAGCACGAAAACTAAAAATACAAATCAAAATGTTTTCTAATAATTAGAACAAATAGTAAGTAAAGAAAGCTAACGGACTATAAAAATCAGACACTTATCAGATGACAGAAACCAAATTCAAAATTAATGGTGACAGAATTTTATATAAATAGCTTCAAAAATATAGTAAATTAAACTAGTAAGTAATGTAAAAACTATTTTAATTTTAGTTTTATTTTTTATTTATTCATAAGACGCCGATCGTCAATATATGGGCGAATATGGATTTCGAATGAGTGTAGATGAGCGAATGTAGTCATTGTTACAAACTAAGGCCGACTATTCCTTAGAATAGCCCAATGACAAATAATTTCCTGTTTTATTTGAATCAGTTACCTGTAATCACTTACTTTCTATGCTGTTACAAGTGAAAGAAAGAATTTGTTAATGCTAATCTAATGTGGGAAAGGTCAAAAGAAATTAAATACACTCATGCAACCTTGGTATAATAATAATTTGTAATAAAATATTCTTTTTTTTTCAGGAGTATTGTTCAAGTGACGTTTTGCCTCTGTGATTCCTTAGCAATAAGTTAAATTATTGGATAATTCTTTAATTTTAAGTTAATCTGCTTGTAATGTTTTTAGGAATGTGTAAAAGTCAAGGTTTGTTTTTAGTTTCTGTTTTTACAACATTGAATACCATTGTTTTAAATTTTAGAGTGTATGTAATTGAAATGTCTTACAATATTACTTACTGTAATCTTGTAACAGTAATATTCATTATGTCTTTGTTTATCTGTTTGTATTATGTTTACGGACAACAATTTTATTTGTATATTAAAAAACACAGCAGACTATCAGATCTTAAAGAACGGCTAGTTTTTTATAGAAATTATTTACTGTGTTACGATTATTTATCAGTTAGCACTATATAGGTTCTGACTGTTACAACAGATTATCTTGTAATAATTCAAGATTCAGACCTATATTTTGTGTAATTGCAATTTCACCATGATTTAAAAAAACCAAGCATTTTCAATTTGACTATTTATCATGTTTTTATGCTCTTAGTTTAAAGGAATTTGGCATTTCAAAACATAATGTTGAATATTAAACATTTGCTATAAACATCGCTAATTACGAATAGCTATTTTTGGTTTGTTATTAGTCCTAATCTAATGTAATCTATAATTTAACTTGCAGTTGTTTGGCAATTGTTGGTCCTTCATGCTTCTTTGGATGTATTGTTCCACTTGATTTGGGATATTACTTCACTGTATTTTACAAGTTTCTATATTTGACAATTATTTGAAAAGATAAACTTATAAAATGAATAAATTCAGATTATTTTTTATGATTACTTAGAGAAATAATTTTTTTTAACCCTAGAAAGCTAACGTGTTGATGAAATTACATTAATGATAATGTATCATAAAAATGACAACACGTTTTTTTAAATTGCACAAAAAGTTTGATTTGATGAAATGAGAAATTTTAATTTACAAAAAGTGTTACGAACATCCAAAGAGACATTTCAGAGCTCAAGTTTAAAACCAAAGTTAATCTATATAGTAGATACAGCACTTTCCCTGATGCTCCGCGCAGATTGCCCTGGGCACAACGGCAGCAAAAGAGTGACGTTATACTCCGTTTTGCGGAAGTGTATATTCCACAATGTTCACATTGGCTTGAGGAAGAGATATTTTCAATATATCTGAAATTGATTGGCGAAGTTTCCATTGTATGTTAGGATAGTTTATGCGGTGCTGAAGCCAAAGCTTCATGAGTTCAAAGTGTACGTCCATTGCACAATTCCTGCTTAAGAGTGATTTTTGACCTTTTTTTACCATGTTACATATGGAAATGACATAGGCATATTGTACCGAAACGTTATTTATACTCTAATAATCAGCATGTAAATATTTTAAAATTTATTCAGTCGCACTCAACTTCTTTCCATTTAGTAAATAATTTTTAAAAATCCACTAAACACTATAACTAGTTATATATAGTATTACACTATATATAATAAAAAGAACCACAAAAACTACATCTACGATTTACAACACTTTAAATAAAACGATCACATAAACTAAAGTATAAAGATATACAATACATCTTACGAGCAAAGGACAAAAACAACCACTTTGACGGCTGCTAAGTGACTGATAGTAATGCGCCCCTACCTCGTTGACCTAATTAGGATAATCGTTAATTAGTACGCGAGTTTTTAGAATGGAAAGGGTTGTTTTTTTTGTAAAACTTACCATAAATTTGAGTTCCTATGAAATACAATACTTACTTACTGTTAATGTAATATTTCTTAGTTTTGTATATCTTTTTGTATGTTTACGTGTTTCTTTTTAAATTAAATAATACCAGGATATAATTTAGAGGTTTAAGAATTAAGTGTTTTATTAATTAGCACTAAGGATCTGACTGTTACAAAGTATTTGAAATTCGTGCCTTTTTTGGTAGCTCATGTTCAAGCATTTTCAATTACAATGTTACCATTTAAAGATTGCATTTCAATTGTTAGAATTGTGAAATTTGGCAAAACATCAATACCAGATCATTTTTTGGTTTTGTTGATAGTCAAATCTTGTAATCATATTTCTTGCAGTTGTGGCAATTTTGGTCCATTCTGTTCATGATGTATTGTCAATTGATGGTTTTAATTATGTAAATTTTATATTTACAATTATTTGAAAAGATGTATAAATTTGAAGATATTCAATTATTTTTTTAGATTAATTAAAAAAAATTTTGTTTTTAACTTTAAAAGACAAATTGTTATTTCATTGTAATTGTACAAAAATAAAACAACGTTATAATATACATAAAAGTTTTTGTGATGAAATGCAGGAAAGTTGTGTTGTGGTTCAAACAGTCCAGGTTACAGACTAAGTTAACAAGTTAATCTAATACCTAATACGCAGTTTCCTGGCTGCGCAGATGGCCCGGGCACAACTGGCAGCAATAAAGTGAGTTCTCGGCATATATCAATGTTCTTGGCTTAAAATATTTTCTATATCGAAAAATTTTGCGTCAGGTTACATTGTTTTAATTATTATGTTAGAAACAAGTTCAGTGCATTCAAACTGCAGAGGATTACTTTTTCATAGTTACATAGGAAAATGAATAGGATATTTACTCGAACAGTATTTATTCTATATCGCGAATTTTTAAATTATCGTCGCACTATTCTTTATTTAGTAAATAATTTTTAAATCCACTAAACCTAAAGTCAATATATTAACTATTTAGGAACAATAATACTGTTCGATTTACAACTTTAAATAGATCCATAAGTATAGATATACATACATGCTTACAGCAAACAAAAATACCCTGAGGTTGCTATAGTTTTGTATATTTAATTAAACTAGAGAATGGTTTGTGTCAATTTTTTGAAGAGATTCATGGCTAGGCATATAAACTTATAAGTTATTGAATTTTTCTAGTTATTTAATCATTTTTGACTGTTTAGATGTTTTTTTCCAATTATTTTGATTATAATTACTTTTTATATACACTAAAGGTTTGGTATAAAAACCTTTTTAATTTGTTTAAAATGATTGCTTTTCAGTTGAAAATGTGAATACATTACGGGTCGTTTAGCTTTTTGTACAATACAGAAAATAATTTCTGCTGGCAGGCAAAGCTGGTATTCAATAAGTTGTGGTTTTATCAAAGATCTAAGATAATTATTACTCGAATGTCATACACAGTCTAATTATTTGCTCTAATAAAAACAAATTGTTTGGTTTTTTATTTTTCAAGTACTATTTTATTTCATTGTACTTTCAAACAAAAATTAAACATAGTAAACTATAATTAAAATGCTAAACAGGAGTAATGTTGTTTTGTGTAAGCCATATTTGGGAAGTTCAATGATTTGTGTGGCGAGACTGAATAAGATCGTATCATAGTTGTCTGCAAAATGTTTAAAACAAAGCATTTTGTTATCAGGTAACATGGCATTATTAATTGTGTTTACAACTTATCAATGTTTTTGGTAAAAAAGAATAGAATATATAATTTATTCTGAAACAGTAATTATTTATTTCCTAATTTTATTATTCCTTAAAGTTAACATTTCTGTATTGAATTATGTTATATTTAATTAAATTTTGTTCTTATTGTGTAACGGCAACAAATGCCAGTTGGGTGTTCTTATTGTTTTATATTAATTAACATTAACTGTTTTTAATTTTTCAGAAGGATATTGGAACTAAAGTAATTATGATTTTTACAGTTAATAATACTGTTTCACTTTAAATTATTGGTTTGATTTTGTCAAATATTGTTTACCAAGAAATAAGGGTTTTGAAAAACTTTTAGTTGCATAAATTGTTGTTTTGTTGTAACTGTAACATTAGCTTGTGTTTAAATTTTAATACCAGAAGAATTTTACCTGTTGCAATAGGAACAGAACACTGTTCATAAAGTTGCTTTCATTATTAAAATCTTAATGTTATTTTTTACTACGTGTGATTACAGTCTAATTATTTTCTTAAAGAATTTTGAATGTCAAAGTTTTAATTTTTTAAAATGCTTTCCAACCTGATAAAGAAAGTTTTCTTGTTTGAATTAAAATTAATTATTGGTTTCCTTTTGTATCCTTATGGAAAGTTATGATTTAGAACTAGTGTAATTAAAACGGTATTTGAAAAAATGTAAATAACTCAAACATTCTAAAATTAATGATAAGTTCATTACATTTTACTAAGGATTACAATGGTTTTTGAGAACAATTTATTTTATACTTCAAATCGATAATGTTTTTTTTAGTAAATGATCATTAACGTTTTTTTCTGTATGAGTTAAATTTTTAACTTAATTTTCTAGCGTATTGACGGGATAATGCCAGTTTATCTTTATGTAAAACGCGTATTACGGTTATTGTCTCGACATTATTGAATATTGAAGATATATATTTAATTTAAGTATAATAAATACTTTATACAAAATTATATGGATTGAGTTAATTTTTCAAGACTAAACAGAAAATTCAGGTAGACAATAATGTTTTTTGTCTCTGTACATTATGCATGTGCATGCAAATTTATCAGATTAGTAATTTGTTGTCCCGTTTGGGAACTCGGACACCAAGATGTAGTGTTTTTGATTATTTCAAAAAATAATAAACTTCTAGTATATTGTAACTTGTTGAAGGTATTTCTTATTAATCTAGGTTAACTTTTTAAAAAATATTCTTTCAATTTCCTGACATTTATTTGCTTAATAAATTTAATTATTTTAGTTGTAATCCTTATGAAAGATAACAGTAATTTTCAACAATGGGGAATTTAAAAATGATGTAATAATTAAATATTGCATTAAAAATAACAGTTTGATTGTGTTTTCATTAACAGGTTGGTGAACAAAATTTTAATTACAGCTTCCAGAAGTCAAGAAATGTTGTTGTTTCAGGAAATTGATGAGGACTTTTTTTCTTGAAAAGTTAAAATTCTGTTAACTTTAATAAAATTAAAAAATGTTATAAAACATATAGGTAACTTCCTGTCAATCAGTTATCAAAATTTAAATGCAATACATTGACAGGTTTATTTGTAATAAAAGTGTAAAGTTGATGCACACTGAAAACTAGGAACAATTCTAGTACTTTTTTTGTTCCAACTAGATTAAAAATTACTAAAACTTATAATACAAGTTTAAAATGCTTATTTCATAACATACAATTAAACAAGTGCAACAATGATGTGATTAGATTTTTCATAGGAAACTCTGGTAGTATTAATTTCTGCACCAACAGTAAGAGAGGCTTTTCGCTGAAATACATATATTATAAAAAATCATATGTCTGTTCATAGAGGAACAGTAAAGCAGCAGCAGACATAAAGAAACGTCCTACAATCATCAGCCACTTAATAGCCCGCCAACATATTACAGGTATACTTAGTGCTAATACTACAATTTGGACAGTTTCAATCAAAACCAGTAAATCTTTAGATTGGGGTAGTAAACAGTGACATTCAGAAACAGGAGTGCTTCTCTAAAGTTGATAACTGTTAAACAGTAAATTTCCTAGAATACTTACTTTGAAATTGCACTTTCTTCAGATGAGTAGAGAGAGAAACTGACTGTACCACTGGCAAGAAAATGCCAGTGGTACAGAAAATTTGTGTTAATGTGATTCTTTTGTATTTGTTTACTACTACTCTGGTGTTAGTGGGCTTGTCTTCTAAGGTAAGTTTGCTGATATCCTATCTTTCTAACATACTAATTCCTGACCTAGTGCTCTTCAACCTAACCTGAATTTGAATTGGAATTTTGTCAGTAAAAAAACTAATTTTTCTTTTAAATTTAAAATATCCATGTTTTTCTAATGGGCAAGAATTTGTTGTTTATAATTGATGGGCCTATGTTCAATATTAAGCTGGTCACACACTAATATTTTTAACCTAACATTTTATTAGGTCGAGTAGTATTTGAAGAATAGGTTTGTTGATGGGAGAAAGTCTGATAGTTCTTGAAGTTTCCGAATGCACAACAAGATATTTGTGTCGCAATTGAAGGAAATGCTTTGGAGGTGGTTTTTTTTTTTTTTTTTTTTTTTGCAAAATTTATATCTGCTGCCTTGCTCAGTGTCCAATAGTGTATAGTACCATTGACTTGACTAGAAACAAATGATTTTTACAAGTCAATGCATTTGCGATAGGCGTGTGCTGTGCTGCTATCTAATTGTGTTTGTCCCAAATAAGCGCTCAGACAACTGTTTGGGGCAGCTTTTAGTTACTTAAGCGTGTGCTGGAGAGAGAGAGAGAGAGAGAGAGAGCGAGGGAGACCAATGGTTTCTGTGACAACCGAATATGAACTAATTTCCAGACAGGACTGATATGAGTGGGCAGTCTTCTTGTTTTTATAGTTAATAATGGTATCCCTTCAATTATTTCAAGCACCACTGCGAATGTTGCTGTCTTGTTCAGTTTTCTAAAGGGACTTATCTTTAATTATGAATGGTCAGCTCTTCAATTATTGTTTAAAGATTCAAAGTCTACATGTGTCATATAAGAACAATTATTTTTGTACTGCCACTAAAGTGCTGATGCAGAAATAAATAGTCCTACTTCAATCAACCCAGCTATTTGGGGACAAAGTGTTGAGGAGAGTGTAGGCAATAGGCTCTCTGCTTGGTCCTCTCAATACAGACACAGTGTTCGCTCAATGTTTGCCATCGACGAGGACACTTCTAGAGTAGAAAAGTCTAGGGTGTCCATGTTGGGTGGCAGTGTCGGGATGTTGTGTAGGGAGGAGAGGTGAATATAAAGCTTGTCAAATAGTTGAAAATCAGACCAATAAAGAATGTTTCGGATTCCACATACAGCTGTAGGTCCCTTAGTTGCCCTGGCTGTTGGGCTATTAATAAATTGCCCTTTCTGAGGAACAGTTGAACTCAGTAACCAGACTACACTCACCCACACTCATCCTACACTCATATAACCATTCATATTCGCCTTAAAATACCAACAACGTTGTGTCGGCGTCTCATATGTAAGAATGTAAGACTCATTCACCCCTCATATTCGCTCATATCTCTACAATTGGCGTCTTAGTAATGAATAATGAATTTACCTCCACCACGATAACATTTTTCAGAGAAGGGTGTTTCGCACCATGTCTGGATCAGGCAAGTACTAAACACTTTCCTTTATGATCTTTGTACCTGCTTGATCCTTTGACTTGGTCAGGCTAAAGTTTGATGGTGTGGGTCAAGGATAAAAATAATTAGTCTTTCTGCTAATTATTCCTTTCTCCCTCCTCCTCTTTCCTACCCGTCCTAAGGAGGAATTTCTAAACCCCCAATTTTTTTTAAGTTAGCTCTTGATAAACTTCGCTTCTTAGAATCCAGAGAAACTTTTTTGGAGTCAATTAGAATCAATTAGCTGAGTCTACCTATAAAACATGATTCTAGCTGTAAAAAACTCAACACTACTCTATAAAGAAATTGTCAGGTGAATCCAATTTGACATGCAACATCCTTGAAGTCTTAACAGCTGATGCGATGTAAATAATGATGTGTATTATATTGAGAAGGTTCTATGGCTTTTTTAATGTCAGAAAGACTTGTTTTGATTGATTCAGTGGAATTATTGCTTGATCTATAAATATAAAAA
The DNA here is from genome assembly GCA_035578905.1 of Stictocephala bisonia. Lineage (NCBI taxonomy): Eukaryota > Metazoa > Arthropoda > Insecta > Hemiptera > Membracidae > Stictocephala > Stictocephala bisonia. The sequence goes on along the minus strand of JAQJVL010000015.1, from coordinate 3,059,259 downwards.
AGAGTATGTATGTCCGTCTGTGTGTCCTTTATACATTACTGCACCATTCATCTGATCTTCATGAGACTTGAGGAGTTGATGTCCTTTTTCCCAGGGAGTAGTTTTAAGCACAGTTTTACTCACATCCACTGTAGCGCTCTGTCCCACTGGCCCTTAAGGTTTCAATAATATCTAAAGGTGTTTTTTTTTTAATTTATTTACTTAATCAAAAGCTGTTAAATAAAATAAATTAAATGAAAACTTCTGAAGTAGGCTACTAAAAATGGTTGATTATATTTAGACTATAAATAGGTTGCAACTCAGCCTATGTAATAGAACTTGAGTTAGCTCAGTATTGCATAAGGTAATTTCTTATCTAATATACATGTAAAAACTTAATTGAACTATGAAGCAGTTGACCTTGTATATGTTGTTCTGTCAACTTTCTAACTGCAGCTCCACAAGGTGTAGGGAACTTGACAGTTTGTCTTTGAGTGAATAACAGTTTTTAATATAGGGACATCAAACCTGACTCATTATTATGAATTATTGTTTATGTGGAGGAGAATTTATAGTTTATTTTTGTAGACAATAGAACATTTGTAACAGGTCCACCAAATTGATAAATAAATAAATTAATAATAAATAAATAATAAATTGTCACATTAAAGAAAGGGATATATTTAATTGAAATTAATAATGAATGTTCAAATAATACTAGAGAAACACTGTAAGCAAATAACAAGCCAGCCAGGAAAACGGACAAAGGCGTTTCTATTAGAGACATCCTGGCAGATGCTTTCTAAGAATTTTGTCTGTAAACAACATTCCTGGTTGTATTCGACAAAAAACCGAATACCAAAAGAAACGGAAGATGGTGTTCGTCACCAAAATCGACATGACAACCGTAAGAGGAAGGGTTAGTTAGTTCAACAGTCACTCGGCAGAGGCAGCACCCAATGGACACAAATCGTTTGAAATAACGAAAATTGAAAACACGAGGGGCAAGGAGACACGCGATAGGCTGACGAAATAAAGGGAGGGAGGAGCACGTGCGTTGTGGAAACTTATGGCAAGAGACACCAACGGCCAGGACTCGATCATTCTTTTGTTAACAGTTCTCTAAGCAACAATGGAGAGGTCCACAGGACTTCAACGTGTTGCACCAATTATTAAAACTTAATTATTTAATTTTAGTAAATTCATTTTCAGTGTTCAGTAGTAAAATTGAAATTAATATTAAAAAACTTTTTATGCGATTTCATTTTAAACTAATCAAAATAAAAAAGTATCGATCACCATGTGCTCTCAACGGAAACAAGAAGTTCCCAGATAAGTGTAGTAATAAGTATTTTGTAAAAAATGTCATCAATAATTTTTTTTAGTAATTTGATCAAAATCCAAATTTTATGTCATAATAACATTTGTCAGAAAACAAATTAGAGTAAATTTTAAATCAATGTTAATAAACTGATGTTATAAAGTAAAGCTTGATTTATTGTATTATACAGCTCCACCGAATTACCCACATTAAAACCCTGAGAGAGATTTCATTAAAATTAAAGAAATTCAATTTATTAAAAATCTTGATTAAATAAATTGAGCAAAAGTAATTAATGTAACATCACATACTGTAGATGTGCTTGGTTACACATTTTGTAATTGAGATTATATAATTATTATCAAAATTGTATAGTGATAGGAGCTTGTTTATGTTGACGTTTTTTGTTCATGTCTGAGTTTTATTAAAAGGTCATTAGTATATTGGAGAGATAGGACATTAGCAAACTTACCTTAGAAGACAATTTCACTAACGCCAGAGTAGTAGTAACATACACAAAGAAACACATAATCACACAAATGTTCTGTGCCACTGGCACTTTCTTCAGGTGAATTGGAAGGGTGGGAGGGAGAGAGAGACTCACTCTTTATTCACCTGAAGAAAGTGCCAGTGGCACAGAAAATTTGTGTGATTATGTGTTTCTTTTGTGTATATTACTACTACTTTGGTGTTAGTGAACTTGTCTTCTAAGTTACGTTTGCTGATGTCCTATCACACAAATTTTCTGTGCCACTGGCATTTTCTTCTGGTTGAGAGAGTGAGGAGGGGGCTCACTCTTTACTCACCTGAAGAAAGTGCCAGTGGCACAAAACATTTGTGTGATTATGTGTTCCTTTGTGTATGTTACTACTACTCTGGTGTTAGTGAACTTGTCTTCTAAGGTAAGTTTGCTGATGTCCTATCTCGCCTAGTGCCCTTAAACCTAACCTAAAATTATTTAAATGTCACAATTTTTAATCTTTTTGAGTTTGGTGTGGAAGTTGGCTATAATTTTTTTTAATTATTTTTTACAGTTGACTATTTCCTATATAGGTAAAAATGTATAAACAAATTAAATTTAACAATTAAATTTATTGAACTTTATCATCATTTTTTTTTTTTTTTTTTTTTTTTTTTTTTTTTTTTTTTTGATTGAGAGAATAAGTTATACATTAATTAACGAGCTTTCTATAATATTTTTGCCATGCGATGGCAGGGTTAGCACCTTGTCAGTCCCTCCCTTATCCCCCCCCCCCAAGTCATCAAGGACAAACATAGTAATTATTACTACATAATATGTATAAATATGTACATTAGTTGTAATCTATTTATAATTGCTACTGGGGCGTTCGCTGCGGCCATAGTAAATTAACCTACGTTTCCTTTTTCTCTGTGGTTCAAAATATTCACAAACTCCCACACACTAATGTCGAAATTCGTAGTGGTCTATTCACGGAAATACCTCGAGTAATATTTACACTCAAACCTTTTGCGCCAAAATGGATGGTACTGAATACATTTTGAAGACAATGAAACCCGCCATTTTGCTTCCACTGCTTTACTCCCTCAAGTATCAATTGACGGATACTCAGCGACATCTCCAAAGTGTGGGTGGACTCCCTGGAGGAGCCCCTTGAACCTTGGACTTAAGAATCCAGGTTCACTCAAGCGTGATGTCGTTGTAGATTGTTATGGCTTCGTACGGTATCTGCAAGTCCAGCAAAGAGAAATTTGGGAGTACTGGAAAATCGCAATTAGGAATTTAATAATAAGAGGAAATCAATTATGTACTTACCCATATTATACATCTATAAATATAAAAGCCAAATACCAGTGATTAACTGATAACAGTTTGTCAATAACTACTGTGATCAGGGTTTTGTTGGACCATTAAATGTTGAACAAATATTCTTTATAGGCTTCAGAAAGAAAGGATTTTAATATATTTTCTTTAAAGGAGCTAAAATAAGGTAGATAATCATTATCCCGATACCTATCAGAACCTTTGTTACCATTTAAATCAGAGACATCGTTCGTAGTGCAACTTGACAGGTTATTTTGTAACAATGTAAATGTGAAAAGAAAAGAAAAACAACATTACACGAGTGACGCAGTTGACAAGCGAAGTGTGCAGGGGTTTCTCCTAGTTTTATATATTAGTAGTCTAACATTATAGTATGAGTACTTGTTATAGTATAATTTTATCATACAGTCTGACCGCGTTAAGAATTAACGTGAAAAATACACTAGATCGCCTATGAGGTTGGGCCTGTTTGTTTTATGTAAGGTTATAAACATAGGTTATGTTTAGATGTCATCTCGACGATCAGAAACTGATTTCGGTCATATCAGGGAAAATTAAAATAAATAAGTCTATAAAATAAGACAAATATTCAACATAATTAATTCTCAAAAACACTATAGTTGTAAAAAGTGGTTAGTCTAAATAAATAAACATTAGTACCTATAAACAATAAACCATATGGTTATACTAAAACCAAACAGGTCCAACTTCATGGACAATTTAGTGCGTTTTTCCACGTTCATTCATAACGCGGTCATACCTTACATTAAAATTATTATTACAGTAGAGTCTGAGTTTACTTCTAGGCCCACTTTATTCGAACATTTATTTGATTGAACATATGATTAATCAAAAATAATTTCCATTGTTTATAGCCTCGTTGTTTTTTAGTTATTTTTAACATTGATAAGTTAAATCTAGATTATAAACGGTACCGCATGTATAACTGGAATTGGCAAAGGTTGAAAATAATGGAATTTAAATTAATTGAGCATAAACATATCGTGTCAGTGTTAGTAGTTTTATTCGCTTGTTTTTGTAAAAACCTCTGTCAACCGGAAACAACTACTCCAAAGGTATATAAAGACAAATTTCCTTTGAACAAGCAAACTCGACCTATTCCACCAAATTCTTCTCTCAATGAAAGGGTGCAGGAGGCTTTCAGGTCCGGGTTCATGATGGACTCACCGAATAGGAAATTGGAGGTAAGCAACCCAACGATTATCAGTTACTTAAAAAGTAGAAGTAAACGAACGCAGAATTATTCTCGTAGATCCAATTATTCTAGATTCAATAAAAATTATATCAGTCAGCCTATTAATTTTGGTTGCCACGAAGGCTAATCTAGGGTTTTCGATGACAATAATCAGCAACAAATCAGTTTCTACTGCTTCGTGACATATAAAATAAAGACCATACACTATAATGGCTACGCATAGTAATTCCTGGAATATTTACACCATATCTTCTGATTTCATCTACAACAAACTGCTCTCTATTCAGTATAGGCCTAGGCTACGGCAGTTTGCCGTAAATTTGGCACATTGGAGGCTATCCGTATTGTTGTACGGTCCAGGAAGACTATCCATAAAAGAATTATCCTTAACCTATTCACTACTAAATAGTATAGTTGTTTTCTAAAAACTTAGAACCACACATAGAAAATGGAAGTTCTAGGTTTTAATTGTAATTCTTTGGTGTTTAAGATAAACTTCCCTTCAACTGTAGGACTACACTTCCCTTCAACTGTTTCTAAAACACTGTAAATACGTCATTGGGTTTCTATTTAACTGTGTAATGGACAACCGTTTGGGAAACGTTCATGAGATTGTTCAGTAAATTTTAAAAAAATGAGAAAAAATAATACGGAGCATTTTAATTCCACTGCAATATGAAATTTTTTGTAATTATGATATGGTACATTTGAATGTAACTGCTAGTATCGACTGACAATTCACAGGCATAGTCTACTTCCAAGAGGGGCTGAACTATATACCACGAGACGTGTAGACAAATTTTAAATGGCCGCCACTTTAAAAATATTAATACAAGAAAACCAATAATTTTTCTAAAAATGGGCGTTTATGTTATAAAGAACCATACAACATTCCAGCTTAATACACCTATTAGTTTTTAAAATATAAATTTTAAAGTAAAAAAAATTGTGACTACAAGGATAACCGAGGTGTTCTGGACACTTTAAATATGATATTTGTGATTCTAAATGTTTCAGAAACAATAAACAAGAGAGCTTACCAGAGAGTTCATAGACACCCTGTGTATAACTCACTGTTATGGTCAGCACAATATTCCTTAAAACAAAGACCTACTAGTAGACCAGGATGAACATAAATAAGAGCTCAGCGAGTTGCTAGTGTTAAATGTGAAGCGTTGACTTGATTTTTCTACGAATTTAACATTAAAAAATGTCATCCCTCATGCATTCTTATACATCACATACAATTTCACTCAAGGACAGTTTCTATTTTCAAGACCGTTAGTACAACTTTCATCTTTATTAGCTGACGATGTGTTCAATTTGCAGGTTGATAACTCAAAATCGTTGGACAAAGTGAGGGCTGTGAACCTTGGAGACAGGACGATGAAAGAGATTGGCCAGAACGATGACGATGACGATTATGATGACGGAGAGTACTCCGGACTGAAAGGTCTGAAGCCTCCTGGCACCGGCGGCGGCGGTCAAAAGAAAAAGGAATCAAGTCAGTGCATACTGGATATGAGGGAGTTATAGTTACATACAGTAGATTATAATGTATAAAAAGATTAGTGAATTGTTTGTAATAGATTATAAACTAAATATAACTGCTAAAACATTGATAAAGCTAACATCGGAGACTGGTAAGCAATGGATTTCATGAGACTATGTTGTAATGGATTTCATTGATTCAATAAATAATGAACATTTTAGTTACACTATGACAATATTTTTCAGTGCCTTTGGTGCTCTTCCGTGAGTTGGACATGCTGGCCATGGAGATACCTGTCAAATGCAAAGAAAAAGACGACATTAGCAAAGAAAAAACTACACTTTCAAGCTGTAACAACGACATCAACAACTTAAACAACGCAGAAGTGGATCCTTTCCAAAATCACTGGAAACCAAAGGCAGATGGAATCAAACAGATGGAGCAGAAAATGAGGACTGGCTTAGGTTACAACTTCCAAAACGAAAATCCTTTAGGAATTGATGTCAAGGAAGGTAGTGGGTACGATATGAAAGACGTGGGAAATGAGCTGGAGCAAGGTACGGGAGAGAAGAGGGAAGTGCCGTACGGTTTGGCTGGCAGAAGGGATTTGGAGTACATCTTGAACGAGAAGAGGGAGTCGCCGTACAAACCCCGACAGAGATCTAGAGGCTTCCAGTACTTTAAGTAACTGAAAATTAAAAATATTGTTAGCACAATTCAATTGTAGTTTTGGTTTAGTGCAACCCCAACAAATACCAGAAGTGGTGGAAACGTGTTTCGAAAACGTGCCAAGGACCTATTAGGGTCTACGCTTAGTAAAATGTCAAATGGAATGAAGGTCAAATTTAAAATACATAACTAAATTGTAAGAAATCAATTTAAATTTGTAGGGGCATTTCAATAAAAATTGGTTTTACATTTTTATGAATTTTTTCTTTTATTTTCGTTTGGTAAAAGTAACCTAGACTTAGTGCGTGCCTGTACAGAAAACGCAAATATTCAAACTAATTGTGTTTATGTTTTATATAATGTGGGTATTATTTGTTTGATATACTTATGTTACCAGAATGTCAGTTTAGGCGGATCATTTTAAAATGGTGAAGTAGGTATTGGAAACCTTTCCCACAGAGAAAAGGTACAGAGGTCGCTTTTTTATGGCCGGACGGAACACCTCGGTGGCAGTTATAAGATTGCAACTGATGTACATCTTTATATATCCTTAGTAATGATTACTACATTGATTCTTCAGGATTTGATGATAATAAAGGAGGGACTGACGAGGTGCTGGCTCTGTAATCGCACGGCAAATTTGAGGAATAACTGTTTCTTTCTTCCTTCTCTCTGTGTCTATTGTTTTTTACTCTCGTGCTTTCTTTTTTGTTTTATATTTTTTTACCCGAGTTTTCCAGGAGTATGTAGAGTCCGATCCACGTAGTGTTGGTCTGATTTCAGCTAACTGACAAGCCTAAAACTCTGTTCTCTTCCTCACACAACATCTGAATCCTGACTACCATCCTACATGGACACCACAGACTTCTTTGGTGGTGTCCACATCGGTACAAGACGTATCACCCTCCTGTTACCTGTTTACAAGAGGCAAACAGGTAACAATCTCCGCCCTCTAATTATCTTATTTGCCATCTTCATCTATTTTTACCCACTTCTAATGAGATCTCGGGAATTAAACCTTGGACCTTTGATGATTCAGTTTTCAATCGGACAGGTTAAGAACTTTCCGTTTCTGCTTACAAACTTTCTTCACCTCTTTTAAAATCTAAAATCTAATTTAACTCCCCATTGAGGTTTATAAACAATTTTATTAATTAATTAATTTTATCGTTCTTAATTAATCATCATCAATTTAAATATATACAACTTTGCTGTCTTGAAATTGTTTAGTAGAGAAAAACGAGACAGTTTTTGAAGCCGTAAGTTCGCTTAACCCTGGACCTTTTAATTACAATGAAAGGCATGTAATTTGATCAACATTATTTGTTTCAACTTGAAATTAACTTAAAACTCATGTTCCTATATTCAGCTCCTACATATTGGATTTAGGTTTATTGGGGAAATTTCATGTACTAACTATCCAGCAAACATCGATTCCAAACAATGAAGACGACCTCCCGCCGAACCGTTTGGCAAGGAAAGGTGAGGGCCATAGCTTCACGTGTAACCCTAGTTGGCAAGTGTCCTGCCCCTGACTAGTAGGTCACCTTGATCCGTTCCCTGCCGCCACACACCGGTGGTTGTTGTCGATCGGGATGTTGTGTCGAGCGTGTTCTGCTGTCGATATACCGACAGCCCTCGCCAAGATCCGTAGGAAGATCGGCGCCTCCGTCTCCCAGAGTTATGAGGTAAGAGAGTGTTATCTCTATTGTAGATAAGGAACCTAGAGATCGTTGAAGTTCAAGGTCGGCCCATACTACCTGTACCTTAGACCTTCCATTGTAGGTTGCAATGGAAGTTAATTTATGCAATATTTTTATAAGCAAAATAAGTTATTCCTTATTGAATCCCTTTGGTCAGAGGAGGGTGAAAGTGGTTACAAAAGTCTATTACAATAACATAAATAAATGCTCTATTTTACCAATATTTTACTAAAGTTGTGGCGCGCAATGTTAGTTTCTTTCTAATCTTAAATTATTGATTAAAATACAATTAAACAACTACAGTATGTAAATTCTAATGCATAAACATAGTTGATACAGTCACTGGAAAAGACTGAGATCCGGGTGAGATGATAGCAAGAATTCGAGTTTAGTACTGGGGAAAATTTTCAGTATTCACAAGAAATCTTGTGAGTTTCCCGAAAAATCAAATAAATACCACCCGCGTTTTGATTTCCCTCTAAACTGTAGGTCTTTTAGTTGCCCTGGCTATTGAGTTATTTTATTAATAAAGTACCCTTTCTTAGGAACAGCCGACTGTAGTGACAGTTCGACTACCTACACTCATTCGTCACACATGTTCGTCCGTACATTGACGATCGCGTCTTATTAATAAATAATTATAAATGCCCATTAACTGTCATATGATGTAGCTTGTGGAAGAAAAATATCACAGTTAAAAATTAATTGTTGAGGAATTTTACGTTAAGATTGTAGTGTGATGTAACAAAATCTTCCAGCAATAAATTTTAATTTACAGGAAGTGAATTGCACCCACATAAACTCGTTTTAGACTAAAAGTGAAAACCTATGGGATTAATATCAACTGATTATGTTTTTAGGTTAATTAGTGTGATTAATTTTTAAAAGGAATACACATATTAAGTAAGCCGTCTCCTCAGTTCTCAGAAACAATTTATTTTTACCTTTTTTAAAATAAAAACACTTGTTAGGTACTGCAAGTGTTGTAATTACTGAAAATTGATAAACCATTTTGCAACATTTTGTTATGTGTTATATTTTAAATGAGCTAACAGTTTTAACAACCATGCATAGTCGTAATTATTTATAATAAAAATATACTTCAATTGTCAAGCTACTATCTTGTTTCAATTGGAGCTGAAAAAGATTGGGTATTAGAGTCAGACATGGTACAACAAAACAAACGCCTTAGCTATTTTTTAATAATTAAGTAGAAAGTTTTTCATTATTTTCCTGCTTTTTAAATTTATTTTCAATTCCTTCTAATAAATATGAAGGGTTTTTTCAATAAGTTATTTTAAGTTAGTTGGATGAAAAGCTTTAGGCCGGATCCGTTTTTTGAAATATCCATCGGATTATTTATTTTGGTAAATGATACGATATCTTTAAATAATAGTCAGGAGACAATATTTTGAAAATGCTTTAGAGGATAAACTGAAAAATATTTACTTCATATTCAAGTATCATTATTTTCGAACGATGATTGCAATGCTCAATCGAACTTACTCAATCACGAGTGTAATTGATGTCTATAGTAAATAAGGTTCCCGTTTTTATATGAGGGCTGGAAGTTTCGCCCTCTATAATGAATAGAACAGTCCAGAAAATTCTAGAGCATCCCACAGCATACCAAAACTTTCCAGAACGATCTAGAACATTGTGGAATGATATGAAACGTTGTTGTCAATCCGAAGAGGATTTTGTGGAACTTCCAGTACACATTCGAATATTGTGGAAAGCTCTGGAATATTTTGGACAATTAGAAGCCTTTTGAAGAACTTCCATAATACTCTAGAATATTATGGAATGCCTTGGAACATTGTAGTAAATTTTGTGGAACTTCCAAAACATCCTCAAATGTTATGGAATGTTTTGAAACATTGTGGAACATTCGAAGCCTTTTTTGTGGAATTTTGAAGAACACTTAATTAATTTGGAAAATTGTGGGAAATGTTGAACTTCCATAACATCCTTAAATGTTGTGGAATGTTCTGGATCACTGTATACTGTTCGAAGTTTTTTTGTGGAACTTCCAGAACACTATATCATTGTGGAATGTTTTGGGACGTGAGAAACATTATGTGGAATTTTTACAACATCCGCAAATGGTGTGAAATGTTCTGGAACATTGTGGACTATTCGAAGCCTTTTTTGTGTTGGTGGGATTACCCTTTCGTGATAAAGCAAGATCCAACAGGGGTTGGAACGCCACAAGCTCATTTAAACTCCCTAACTGAAGCCGGGTACCCCCGATAATTGATAATAATTTCCAGTCATAAAAATGTTCAATTACATAAGCCGTTATCGAGTCTTACATGACTGTTACACGCCGTACAATAGGATAGACATAAATCCGTGCCATCTCGTATTGCGGGAACAGTTATCTCAGTTGAAGTCGGTAGGCGGCACTGGTGCATACATCTCAAGGTCGCATGCAGTTCTCCTTGATCCTGGGGAATGCGACCTTAACCCGAACGGGATTTTAGCTAGTCCTGTTCCGCAATTAACGGTCTTACGTGGATGTGGCAGATCTTTTTTGATCAATAAAAAACTAGATCATTTTTAACTCAATCCAATTACCTGCTTCGATGTACTGAAAAAGTGGGTTTAATTGGATAAATAATAAGGAAGGGCAAATTAAACCTAGATGGGGATGGATTTATCACAACTTTTTATCTGAATAAGTACGTGTTATAGATAATAAACAATGATTTTTGAAGACGACATAACCGATATATATATATATATATATATATATATATATATATATATATATATATATATATATATATATATATATATATATATATATCGGTATTATTGTTATTATTTTATTTTAATATCAATTTGTCTTCTTTTTTTATGGAATCAATAAATTAAAGCCATAAAATGAATCTTATTCGATTCATGCCGAAACTAAATACTTTTTTGACATTACATATGTTTTGTAAATGGCGAAATTAACACCAGTGTAAAGTTAATTGGTTCAGTGACTGTTTTAAATAATTAGGTCAGACAAAAACAATGAATTATTAAAATGTATAAAGTGTTACTTCTATTACACAGAACCGACTCGATTTCTGTTTAATAGAAGTTACTAACCAACCAAACAATAAGTAAGTGTACGATACCAATTACGATACCAATTGTTAATTCCATATATTACCATTGCTAAAAACTAAACCTTATTTCTTTGTTACAACAGTAATGTTTTGTCAATCGTTCGTCTAAACAGACGAATTTCATAAATATAACTATACAATAATTAGACTATATTAAAGAGTTGTTATAGCCAGTCGACATGACTATTTAAAGCAGATACTAAGCATCACTAAGTTTGCAGCCTTTCTTTATTCCATAACAAAGCATGGGTAGATTTCTAGTTCATTACTACATGTGTCTTGTGATGAATGGCAATTTTTTAAAAGTAAAATAAACCCATTGTTAGAGACGGTAGACGTGCAACATAACATTTAAGAATTTACCAAATTTAAAAGAGTTTCATTTAGATTCTCTCATTTTCGATTCCAAATTTAAAAAAAGAAGAATGTATCTAATAAAAAATTAATACTCATTTTACTTTTCACGTTGTACCACCTCCATATAAGTTCGTGAATAACGAAAATCCTTTTGATTTTTTTTGTAACCTTAATATTATAGCCATGATATAGTAATGGGACAGAAGGTAATCTGGATCACAGAGTTCACGATCAGATAGAAGAAACAGACAACAGTTAAGAGAAACAAGCTTCTAAAATATACAGTCTAGTTTTGACTATGGAAATAAAAAGACGTGCCCACTTCTTCATCCTCTCTCTGTCTCTCTCCAGCACACGTTGAAGTGACAGAGCTGAGCAAACTATACGCCCAATAGTCGTCTGAGCGCTTAGTTGAAACAAATAACCGCTAGATAGCAGCACATACGCGCGTCTATAACATCACAAGCATTGATTGGTACAGAATAGATTTTCCCCTAGACAAAAACTTTTAAGTTTGACCACTTAGGCCTATTGCACACACACCGATTTTGGACGGCCGATAAAAAATCGGCCGATATTTTATCGTTTGAGTGCCGCTTGCACACACATCGAATTTTTACCGGTTAAAGAGTTGTTCGATTATATGGTGTACTGTAGTGAGTGTTGTAGAGTGTTTATTTATCAGTGTTGTGAGTGTTTATTTATCTGTAATGAATCCGAAACGTGTTGTGGCTATGTGGTTACTATACCACCGTATAAAGCGTCGTAAGATTAAGCGGAAGTGCTGGATACATCGGATTAATGAAACAAGGGAACAGGTGGGAACCTTTTACACCCTTTTCGAAGAACTTCGACGTGATGGAAATAAGTTTTTTAATTTCTTTAGAATGTCTACGGCTTCGTTTGATGAATTTCACGGTCGGCTTCACTGAGGACGGTCGGCATAAAATCGGTGTGTGCGCAAGCTTGTGTCTAGTCACGTACGCCACTGTGTCCCCGGCACCGGCCCATGCAGTGGCAGTGGCCGGCTGCTCACCGGCATTTTACCGGCGCCGATCAGTGGTCGGCGTGTGTGCCAGGTTCCGTTCCCTCCTGTGGTTTACTATTGGAATTTGGACGGTCGGTAAAAAATCGGCCGTCCAAAATCGGTGTGTGTGCAATAGGCCTTATTGGGAAGCCCTATAAATTCCGAGTAATTTGTATACAATTTTTGAAATCGAAGCACAGGTTGTGAAGTTGTTATTGAAATAGTACTTTTTAAGGTAATCTCATTTTGTTTACACAAATTCTGTGGCAAAAGTCAATTGTTTAACCAATTTAATTGGCGTAATATAAAGTATTTAAATTTTATAAAAGTTCAAGAAAATTAAGAGATTGAATCGTTTATAAATTTTCATCCGAAAATAATTAAGTCTTCATAATTATTGTTATTGAATTAACTTAAAATTATTAAAGACTACTACAGGTATTAAATTCAAAACTTAAAAGTTTGGTAATCAATCGACTTTTCTATTTCAATAACTAAACAAAAAGACATAAAGAACATATAGCATCCTTTAAAAGGATAACTGAATTAGTCTTTAACATTTGTCTTATGCACTCCAATCTCCTCTTAAATCACCTTTTTATAGCAATAATTGCAGAAAAATATCTTTATTTGTATATTATAAAACGCCTTATTTGTACATTAAACACTTTAAAATGATCAAACGTTTCCATCGATCAGACTGTCAAGCTAACTAACGTAAACATGGTTCGTCTGAGACAACTAATAGCAAACAAAATAAAGATAGTTTATTATGTTGGTGAACTCAAGTTTGTTTGGTTAAGTTATTTTTTAGTAAAACGGCGGCTGATTCGAAATAAAATTCTAAATTTTATCATACAAGTCATAGACTATATTTGGCAATGATAATTAGAATTTCCCATAGTGAACAACCTGACAACACAAATTTTATTAATAGAGTTGTTGTAAAAAGGGAAGGAAACGTTTTCTCCAAAAAGTCGAGTTGTACAAGACAGATAGGTCCCTATGATATGAACCAAAATATTAACCTCTAGCTAAAAATAAAAATTACTGTATCAATTTAAAAAATCTCGCATAAGCAAGAACATAAAATTTGATAACCACCTCAGTCAGCTGATTATATCTTCTAATACATATTTATCATGATTTTATTGAAAAATATATAAAAATGTAGGCTACAATAATGGTTTTAAAATCAACCCTGACAGATGTGTTGAACTGAATATCTAACGTGGGTTGTCGAGATGTGTGTCTTTAGGGGGTTGAAAGGTCCATCAAACACAGGGAGCACTCTTGGTGGTGGGAGGTATAGGTAAATAATCCTTATGTGACCACGAGAAAAAGAAAGAGAGGTCACTTTATATTGGCCACAGAGAACGCCTCAGAGGTAGTTATAGACAGAGTACAAACTAATGTTCATCTTTATACATCTGAAATACTAATTATTACTTTAATGGTCATGGAGTAACTGACAAGGTACTGGCCCTGCCATCGCATGGCAAACTGGAGAAATAACTAACTATTCGACACACATGTAGCGCACTATTGGATTGACCTCTGTTTCCTTCTTCTCTGTGATGTGACTTAATGATAATGAGATCCAAAATCTTTCAAAAGTGTACATACTCTAATATTTTAGGAATAACATTTCTGAAACACGACAAAACAACTGAAGAGGTGATTTCCCGATCGACAAGTTGGAGAAAGAGCCACAGATGTCTGCAGAAAATTTGCTGCTCATTCGCATCGCAACTGTAAGGACTTCAGGCGTGTTTTTACTGGAGAGACTGCTGAGCGATTATCGAAACAACAATCGCTCCAATAGAGCTACTAAATCATATACTGTAAACAAATATTTTAAACCTATTTTACTTTTTTTTTTAAATGCAATATCACTCATAAATTGCATGGAAAAAGTTTTTCTTAAATTTAATGTTTATTTTCTTAAGTAATTTCTTTTAGTGTACCGAATGTTATTAATTAAAGTAATTAATAGTATAAACAATAAATAAATGTGCGTTATGTGCACTTATCGACATACATTTAATGTAAATCCATCTTCAGGAAAATTGCTTTCATTTTGACAGGTAGGGTAAAAAATGCTAATCGAGAAATTTATTTGCTAACGTAATGTTTGTTTTTATGACAAATATATTGGAAAACGTGTAAATACGAGTTAGCTAGATGTGTCAGCCAAATTACAAATCTGGAACTCTAAAACTGACAAATCAATTCCAATGTTATATATAGCCGTTATACAGCGTGATATGTTTGCTTTCATGCCAGGGATATCATTTTGCACACATTTCCGCTGAATCAGGGCCTTGATTTTGACAATGGCAATACTAACGCACGGTATTACTGCACTCATCGTACATTCGTCGTACAATCGTCGTAAGTAGTCGTACAGTCGTCTTACAGTCTGTGGCCGTGACATTCCACGTTAGGCACTAGGTCTGCTCTGTTGCTAAGGAAAAAAAAACATGATAAAGCTAAGTTATATTTTGAATAGTTACATTTAGAATTTTCGATTTGTTATAGCTTTGAATGTGACACACTAATTTTGAAAAAAAAAAAATTTTTTTGTTAACTTCTCTGGCCAGTTCGCAAGGGCCTGAGGAGGGTAGGCATGGTGATGTGATTAATAACATAAGATAATAATAAATATGTGGTTTCTGTTTTAATGGGGGTTGTACATTTAAAAAATAAATTATAAAATGAGCGAAATATGTGAAAATACTATTAAATAAATTACACTTTACTTGTTTTAAAATAATTGTTTACTAATAAACTATCATAAAGGCAGGACAGCTGAAATTTACCAAAATAATCATTTGTAAATTGCTAAGTTGCCATTTACTTATGCCTTAGGACCGAAAGTAATTTATACTAACGCAATTGGTTTTAACTATAACAATACAGTTGTGGGCAGATATACCAACTGTGGGAATATCTATTTTTAATAGAGAAATAAAGAATGGTACTACTGAGAAAATCGCAACTAATGGCGAGCGAGTGTTGCTAAGCCAATTGACAAAAACGTAGTGATTATTATTTATCTACCTATTTTTCCCCTTAAACAATCACAAAGTGTGTTGGATTGTTTAACAATTTTGTAAATTTACTAGTTATAAATTACAGAATAGTACGTAGTCCGGAATCTGTCGTACGTAGTAAGTAACAATGACTACATGAAAAAATGAATTTATTCCATCATAATCAGTACAAAGTTATAATAATAAAACAACCCGGAATTGACTGACCACTTTTACGAGTAGTGTGGTCAGTATAGGCAACAAAATACAACAGTTTTCTTGTCAGAGTCCAGATTATAGTAACATGTTGTTATCAGCCGGGCTGCTCTCCGTGGCGTCTACACCTAACACTGATAAGGCACATAACAGGCCCTGCTATGCAAGACCGTACCTTCACTGCAATTCACAACTGATGCACTTCACTACAATACTAATAAACACAAACAATTCACTTCAGCCTAGTATAAAAATATTTACAATTTCTTATTTCAATTATTACAATATTTTACCAAAAATAAAACCAAAATACATAATACCATTACAATAATACCATTACAATACAACTATAAAACACAAATAAACAGAGAACACATCCTCATTTTTAACTGTAGAATAAGTTACAATTTTCATTTAGTAATAGAAAAGCTTTTAAATTACTACAAAATTTTCTAACGTTAACTGAAATTTTAATTTCATAAGGCAACTTGTTGAAACATTTTGGACCATTATACAGAAATGAATGCTTCAATACGGACTTGTTAATCTTAGGAGTTCTAAACATTCTCCGGACTATGCTTCTGGTACCGTAATTTAGGTCCGTTGTACCCAAATTACCACTTTTAGTGTAAAAAAGTCTGAGGACTTTAAAAACAAACAAATGTTGTAATGGTAATATTTTCAATTGAACGAAAATCGGAAATGAGCTGTCTCGTATTCTCTTGTGTGTAATTATTCTCATAAAATGATTCTGCACCACTCTTAATCTCTCTATTAAATATTTAAAAGTCCCACCCCAGCACACAACTCCATACTGAAGTCTTGAATTTACTAGAGCAAAGTACAGAGTTCTCAACAAACTTTCATCACAGAAATTTCGCAAAAAATAAAATTTTCTCGTAATCGCTTTAAGTTTGTTTTGCAGTACAGTTATGTGCTTCTCCCGTGACAATTTTGAATCAAAAATTACTCCAAGATATTTGAAATTTTCTTCTTTTGTTATATATTTACAATTACATAGATCTTCCATATTTTTCGCACAGTTAATCTCATGAAATTTAAAGTCGTGGTTAAAGCCAAAATCTTTAAAATCAAAATTCACATACATTTACTTCGTTTTATCAACATTAACTGATGTTTTTGCATTTAGAGTCATTTGCAACCATAAAGTCTAACGATAAATCTTTTATTTATAAATAAAGTATTATTAAAACTTTACTTTTTTTTAAAATCCTTCATTGTATGTTTTTTCATGTTTCATTAGATTAAACTTCAGTTTGAAATAAATAAAAGCTTATACTTTCTACCGAAAGGTCCTTCATGAGATATGAGTTTCTCCTAGTATCGTCATAGAAAATAAAGCTTTAATTGATGTGATATCACATAAAATTTTGAAACAAAAATAATATTTGCAATTGGAATGTAATTCAATTTTGCACACATCAGACTCATAAGACAGTTGCACAACTCATAAGAAAAGTTGCACAACTAATTGAACAACCAGTTGTTCAATAACATGCGATAGAATTAACTATCTGGATTGGGAAACAATCTGGAATATATTTATCAATTTTAAAACTACTGAAAACGTTCAGTGAAACTTTCTAGTTATGTACTTTATCCATATAGCAAACAATTAGATATATTTTACTCGTCTTACGCATTTCTAGAGGATGACCCACAAAGGAAGTCTTAAAAAATTTAAATGTAAGCTTACTTCGAGTTATACCTCATTTTAAACGTATTTGTTTGTACAATTCAACAGTGCAAATCTGATGCCAAAAGGATGACCAAGTCAGAAAATACAACCTCTCAAAGAATTCAATCACATAACTATTACCTTCTTAAGAACAAGGATAAGATAGGAATTGTGCATTGCTGCTTGCAGCTATAATTATTTAATTGGCATAATATGGGACATTCATTCATTTTCATTAACAAAATACGTAACAGAACAAATTATTATAATAATTTTCTTAAACTGTAGTATTTTTAGAGTATACCTACTGTCAAAAGTGGTTTTCGTATTTTATTTTTGTAATGAAAAAAAATATTTTTATAACGCAATATCTCATTACTATTATATACAATCAACAACATACACAACAACAGGAACCTCAAATAGGGATAAATAAGTACATAGCCGTTTACTAAGAAGTATTAGTTATATGACATTAAAATCTTTGAGATGTATTTTGTGGTCAAAAGTGGTTTTCTTATTGTTTTGTTAAATGACAAAGTTATTTTTACAACGCAGTATCTCATTACTATTATGTACACATTATTCGTATAATCAACTACATAAAAAACAGCCGTATACATAAATAGCTTAGAAGTATTATAGTTTGTCCAAACAGCCGTGCGCACTGAAGGATTAGAGCGACCCTCGCTCCCCCACTCGCAGGCACACACACGCGCGCGGCCCGGCCACCTGCCGCTAATGGTCCTTCTATGAATCACTAACTAGTCCTTGTACTACAAAATCAATTTTTTTAAACTGTTAACTTTACTTAATTTGTACTCTAATAACTGAATTCTAAATATTATTGCTCGCAAAATGAGTCCAAACACGGTACAATTGTGACAACTCTAAGGGGTTTTAGTGGGTTTATAAACCGTAAGATTTATAAACCCACTAAAACCGTGCTTGGACTCATTTTGCGAGTGGGGCTCAACGATCTGAGTGTTCGTGAATTCATCATAAACTTGTGTCCTGGTGATACAGACTCAGAAACTGACAGTGACAGTAACACTGAAGATGACGACTTTGGATGCGAAATTTTAAAATAAGTAAGTGACCTTTCCTTACCCTCTGTTGTGTCTTTCATCTGTATGTAAATTTTCCAGCTTCAGCTTTCTAAATTAACTTCCGTATTGGCATAGTAAGTTACATTTTTATAAAATTGTTTTTTGGCTTAACATTGGATGTCTGTGGAAATACGCTTGTAATAATTTTACTCTTAGTAAACGTTCCTTGTTACATTTACTTTGAATTTATTTATTTATTGTTTGGCATACGTTGAATTTTATGAAGACACATTTAAGAAACCTCCTTGGCTATGTTGCTATGTAAATATGCTCGCGTTAGTTTAATAATATTATTTTCTTGGTTTTACAGTTATTGTAAGTAACAACGAATTACTAATTATTTTTATTTTGTTTTACTTTAGTTTACATACCCTGTTATCTTGATTCTGATTTAGTTTATTGTTTTTGCACATGTCGGAAATGTTAGAAGACTCTCGTAAGAAGCCTTCTTAACGAGAAGGATGGTGATTACAGGATGGTTATGTAAATATGTTTGTGTTAGTTTTATGATTTAAAATATTATTTGATTGATTTTTAGTTATTATACAGTAACGTTGAAAAATGAATTTGTAATAATTATTATTTTACTCTTGGTATTTGTTCTATGTTATATTATTTATGATTTAGTTTATTTTTTCATAATTTTGTAACCTACTGACCATAAAACCCCTTAGAGTTGTCACAATTAATTGTACCGTGTTTGGACTCATTTTGCGAGCAATAATATTTAGAATTCAGTTATTAGAGTACAAATTAAGTAAAGTTAATAGTTTAAAAAAATTGATTTTGTAGTACAAGGACTAGTTGGTGATTCATAGAAGGACCATTAGCGGCAAGTGGCCGGGCCGCGCGTGTGTGTGTGCCTGCGAGTGGGGGAGCGAGGGTCGCTCTAATCCTTCAGGGCGCACGGCGGTTTGGACAAACTATAGCTATTTATACAGTGACATTAAAATTGTTGAGATGTATTTTATGGTAGGGTCGTCCTTTTGACCTCACACTTGCACTTTTGTATTGTACAAACAAACACATTTAAAATAAGGTATAACTCGAGGTAGTCTTACATTTAAAATGTTTAAGACTTCGTTCGTGGACCATCCTCTGGCTATGCGAAAAACGAGTTAAATATGTCTAAATGTCTGTTATAGTTTGCCATGTACGTACACATTAAGAAACTGTATGTCTACAACCGTTACTAGGAAACTGTCACTAATTGAGTTGCTATTTCCCAAACTAGGTTATGTTCGTTTACACAATTGTGTTAATTCTTTAATTAATACCCTATTAGACATTATTAGTAAACAAAAACGACCTACGGGAGCAACTTCCTTCATCACACGGCGTAAAAAGTTCAAGTTACAAGTTACATGTACATAAATACAAAGTATTATTGCATACTTTTTAATGATCAGAGATTATTTAATAATTATCTTAAACTACAGTATTTTTAGAGTATATCTACCGTCAAAAGTGGTTTTCTTATTGTTTTGTTATATTACAAAGTTATTTTTACAGCGCAGTATCTCATTACTATTATGTACACATTATTCGTATAATCAACTACATAAAAAACAGCCGTATACATAAATAGCTAAGAAGTATTAGCTATTTATACAGTATGACATTAAAATTGTTGAGATGTATTTTATGGTTGGGTCGTCCTTTTCACCTCATACTTGCACTTTTGTATTGTACAAACAAACACATTTAAAATAAGGTATAACTCGAGGTAGTCTTACATTTAAAATGTTTAAGACTTCGTTCGTGGACCATCACCTGGCTATGCGAAAAACGAGTTAAATATGTCTAAATGTCTGTTATAGTTTGCCATGTACGTACACATTAAGAAACTGTATGTCTACAACCGTTACTAAGAAACTGTCACTAATTGAGTTGCTATTTCCCAAACTAGGTTATGTTCGTTTACACAATTGTGTTAATTCTTTAATTAATACCCTATTAGACATTATTAGTAAACAAAAACGACCTACGGGAGCAACTTCCTTCATCACACGGCGTAAAAAGTTCAAGTTACAAGTTCTTGGCCAATTAAAGACTCGGTGTTTTGAAGTCTCGAGTTGCTGTTGATGAGACATTCTACAAAATACGTTCGGTAATGAGTATATATTGTTACTTGCCTTGCTAACTGAAATGAAAGGAGGAAATAGCGGAATACAACTGCAACAAGGCATTGGCTGTAGGAACTGCGTTGATTCAGACCCTTTGAACATTGTGAGGTTAATTTAGCCTGACTAAACTGTACTAAGCAATGAATATATTAAAGTGGTTTCCGAACCACATGAACGATACAGGGAAAATCTTATCTATATCACAAAGATATTTTTTTAACAACTAAATGATAGTAAATTGATCATTATAATGAAAAATACGGTTAGAAGATTGTTACGGTTTGGGTTATTATTTGTTATAAAGTTACTGTACCTAACAAATTAGCTATTAAATTATACTCTGCCATTTTCTTTAACAATTTTCTCTTAGGAAACATATTTTAGTTACTTATTGTCTTCAAAATATATTTTAGAGTTGGGTGGTTGATGAATAATACGATGACCAGAAATTATTTATCAATGTAAACTCTTGTTCCTTTGTATCCGATGTTCCAACTATCGTTCCATGGAGTCCGATGTTCCAACTCTCGTTCCTTGGGGTCAGATGTTCCAACTCTCATTCCATGGATTCCGATGTTCCAACTCTCGTTCCTTGGGGTCCGATGTTCCAACTCTCTTTCCATGGGGCCCGATGTTCCAACTCTCGTTCCTTGGGGTCCGATGTTCCAACTCTCGCTCCACGGGGTCCAATGTTCCGCTCCCACTTCCCTAAAGGGACAGTGTAATTTGGAGCTATTATATTTGTTGAAACGTTTATATTTTTGTTAGTACATTTAACGAATGTTGAAATAACATTTGTAAGAATTTTCTGTGAAATTTGCAGGGAAAATTTTACTGTCCCGGAGGGCCCTCTAAAAATGTTGAAACATATTCCCAAAATTAGGGATGGTCCGGAATAAAGCAGTTTATTGGTTTCCTTATGATAATTTCAAATCACTTCACGCATCACCTCTTCTCCAGAGAAAGTAAGCTGTCACACATCACATGATTGTTGTGTCATATTTCTGTTTAATGTGGCATGTGCTATGTGAATGCACTTTAATTCAGTTCACTCCCGAATCTGGCAGTGGTTGTACTAAAGTGTGTTTTCGTTTTTTTTTTTAGATATAACACGTCCAATGCGCGTCATTGTTATTGGCTGGTTTCAGATGATGGGATGGTGTGTATGTCAGATCTAGTGGAGGGTGTGTAAATGAGGCTAATTCCTAGTAAGTAAACAAATATTCGTAAAAACGTGCTCCCTTTTGTTATAAGTTTGTAATAAAAGGACATCCATTTATGCCAAAAGATAAATAAGAATTAAGAATTCAATACTCAACTTTTTGCAACCAGAGTTTAATTAAAGTTTATTGTTTTTAAAATAAAAATATATTTCATATAGGCCTTCAGTCCTTGTGAACTTTATTCAACGAAGTAAGTGTGGACTATGGATGGACTTTGCAGTCCGAAGCCTTAAAACCAAAGAGCCACACCACCAAGCCACAGAAACTGAAGTTACTCCCTTGTTTATTTTGCTATCAATTTTGTTCTTTTACATAACGCTTTTGCAGTCAGTGTATCGTAACGTTTTTGCAATTATTTAATGTCAATTTATTTAAATTTATATTCAAATCTTACAAGTGAAATTAACTTCTGCTCCTGGTTTGAACATTTTATATTCACAATTTCATTTTGTATTTGAAAGTTTATTCTTTTCAGAAATATCATTTCAATATTTTATCAATTCCAATGTCTCATTCCAGGTATAATATGTTGCACATAAGAAGGCCTGGTGTAAAAAAACTTGACGAACTTCTATAAAACTACACTCTTATCGATGTAAAATTGAACTACAATAACTGGTTATAACATTTATGACAACCATTTATACAATATATAAAATTAATTACTAGTAATTTGAGAAATTAATTCTATACGTAATAAATAATGACATAGGCTATTCTGATAGAATGTATAACATTATAGTCTGTTTCGAAGGCAATTGATTTGATCGCCCCTGCAACTGAAAATTGGTTGCTCTGCTCGTAATTGTAGGAGTGCAACGGCACCTATTTAATTAGTTATTCATAAGGTAGTTTGGCAATTGGTTATGTTAAAGATTTGCTGGTGAGGTGACTCAGAGGCCGATTCTTCGGTCTATACGGAGTTCAAGGTTCGAAACACCAACTAACTGAACCACTCGTTCAAGCACTTACCTGTGGCCAATGTAAACAGGCAGGTAAAGTTTTTTATTGAAAAATTAAACTTGTTGGTTCTTCAATAACTGTTTGCATTCAATTAACACTCCAGAAGTGCTCTTTATTAGTTTACCCATATATATGTGGATTAAAAAAAATAAATAGTAGGTTCCTCTCGTAACTGTCACAATACAACATTTTTCCATGGTTGGTTAAGAGTTTTAGTTTTTCAAAAACCATGGATTTAAGACTAAAATTACATAATCTATAATAAAATTCAACCAAACCTTTATAAATCAAAGGCAGTACACTCAACCATTTTACTTGGTCCCCTCGAGTCAACGAACGCACTGAGCAAAAACCACCCATAAAATTGTCGGCAGATTGAAGAAGAGTTCTCATCTGTGCGCATTAAAATTAATTTTACGAGCGGGCGAAGGCAAGGTGTGGGATGTGGTGTTGTAGACGGCGCCTCGACTCGCGAAAACAAAAGGATGCGTCGCGGTGTTATATGTGCTGGGATCTCACCAGGTGGTCTGGTGTGTTTGGCCTGCAGGTGTGGGATGTTGTGTCGTAGACGGCGCTTCTACCAGCGAAACCCAAAGGTTGCGTCCCGGTGTTATATCTGTTGGGATCTCTCACCAGGTGGTCTGGTGTGTTTGGCCTGCAGGTGTGGGATGTTGTGTCGTAGACGGCGCTTCTACTAGCGAAAACTAAAGGTTGCGTCCCGGTGTTATATCTGTTGGGATCTCTCACCAGGTGGTCTGGTGTGTTTGGCCTGCAGGTGTGGGATGTTGTGTCGTAGACGGCACTTCTACCAGTGAAAACTAAAGGTTGCGTCCCGGTGTTATATCTGTTGGGATCTCTCACCAGGTGGTCTGGTGTGTTTGGTCTGCAGGTGTGGGATGTTGTGTCGTAGACGGCGCTTCTACCAGTGAAAACTAAAGGTTGCGTCCCGGTGTTATAGCTGTTGGGATCTCTCACCAGGTGGTCTGGTGTGTTTGGCCTGCAGGTGTGGGATGTGGTGTCGTAGACGGCGCTTCTATCAGCGAAAACTAAAGGTTGCGTCCCGGTGTTATATCTGTTGGGATCTCTCACCAGGTGTTCTGGTGTGTTTGGTCTGCAGGTGTGGGATGTTGTGTCGTAGACGGCGCTTCTACCAGCGAAAACTAAAGGTTGGGTCCCGGTGTTATATCTGTTGGGATCTCTCACCAGGTGGTCTGGTGAGTGGGGATTTAAGGTATGGAATGTGGTGTCGTGAACGACGCCTCTACTCGCGAAACAAAAGGGTGCGTCGCAGTGTTATATGTGTTGTGTACTTCTCACCAAATTTTTTTGATGTGACGGGCCTGCAGGTTTTGGGGTATGATGACGTGGGCAGACTCTCGTGACCACTACTCGCGAAACACAATGTTACTTCGCGGTGTTGGATTCTCACGCCAGATGTTCTGATGAGTGAGGCGGTAGGTTTAGGCTGTTGTGGACAGACTCTCGACACCTCTATTCGCGAAATATAATGATACTTCGCGGTGTTGGGTTCTCTCGCCAGGTGGTCTGGTGTGTGGGGTCTGCAGGTGACATACGTGCCTCCAACACAACAACCACCATCACAACAAAACACGGACTGTGACAGTTTTAAAGTTCTCCTTTTCTGTTAAAACAAAACAAAATTGTAGAAACAATGCTATTAAATTGGATTTGGGTCCACACCATTAAATTATTTAGCGCCTACATTGAATTCGATGAGAGGGAATATGTCTTATGGGACAGGTTTTTATGTTAATTAGTATGGATAGATTTTTACTTAAATTCAATAAAAAATATACATAAACTCTTCCTATTAATATTTAATGATAAATTTTATTACATAAATATTATACACAAAATATCCCATAACTTTAACTTCTAGAGCTAGCCTATTATAGTCCATTCCTATGTTTCCTCATCAAATTTTACGACTATTATTCAATAAGCTTATTTATTGTAACATTATTATTCATAGTTATTTCACAGTATCTAGACATGCAGTATTGCAATCAAACTATTTGTAGACTAGATGTTTTGATGATACGAAATGATGATTTATTTTTAGTCTATTTCACTTACTATTTATAAATGACAGTCAACATCATCATTATGGATTGATATTCGTCCTTATTTTAAGAAATAAGCCAACATTTAAATGTAACAGCAAAACCACGAAGTTTCTAGGTATACACGATAAACTCCATGATAAACAGTTAGTAACCAGACTACACCAACGCCCAACTTCACCCTATGTACACACGTAATATCTCATTATCTTATCAAAGTAAAAATATAAGCTGTCTCAAATTTATAGCCTTAAAACCCATAGTTGATAAACCTCATAATGATAAGTGAAAATTGTTTATAAGAAATTATTTCTCAATTTTATATATACTTCTGAGGGGTGTAAAGATGAATTTGTTCAACTATTCATATCGCAAGTCATTATCAACAATTTATCACTGAAGCAAGACGCTTAATTAGTTCTCAGAGATGAAAGTATCCCGGAGTTAATTTGCATCTCATTATTGCAAATAAAAAGTGATTAATTATACTTATTAATTTTTAGGGTGGTTCTATAACAGTATTATTTCACCGTTCAAATTAAGACCAAGTTCAATTTTAATTCGGATACAATTGTTCCTGTGATGCCTTAGACACCACTGCGGACTCCCACGCAAAAAAAAAATCAGAAAGCCACGTTATATAATGTAGGATTTCTGTGTGGATTTTTTAATTTCCTTTTTCTCTAAAGTCTCGTCCCTTCAACTTACGAAGCTTCATCTAACTATGAGTTCCTCTATTATTATTAATGTGAGAATATAGGATAGAAGGCCTTATGTTGTTTGATAAGGCCTGTTTGTTGGTGGCAACATTGCACCCAACGTGCAAAGGCCACAGATAAAAAAGAAACAGAGGTCGCTTTCTTATTGCGGCAGCGAACTCCCCCGTGGCAGTTTTATATACAGTACAACTAATGTACGCCTTTATACAACAGCAGGAATAATTTCTACATTTATCCTTGAGGATTAAAGGAATATAAGGGAGATATTGACAAGGCACAGGGCCGCTACCGCATATAACGAGACGGTTTGGGTGGCTGTGACCCGGAAATGTTGGTATTTACCTAAAATATAATTTTTTTGTAACTTGCTTAAAATAGTCAGAAACATATTTAGAAAAAAATAGGAACTAATTTGTATGGGTTAGTAATAGGAATTTTATTTCATTCCAAACCGAATTGTCTTTCTAGCAAAATTAATGCACTATTACTATTTGAGGTGTATACCAATTTTTTTTAGCTTTTCTATGTCCAGTCGCAAAGAAACAAATTCTATTACCTTGAAAACTTTTGAAAACGGTGAGAAATAACACAATGTCCAAGTATTGTCAGCACAACACTCAACAATGGATCGGCTATCTCTCTCGCTCAGATAGCGCTTTCTGTCGCACCAACGGCCGGTAGATAGCACTGTCTCTCTGGCCGTCAGTCGCGTGCGCGCGTTCACGCAGATAACAGGTGATAAGGAGACGTGAGTGTCTTGTGATGGCTTATGTTGTTTGGAGAGTGTTTATGAAAAAATATGCCAAAGTCAGACTTGGATTAACACACAGAGGCGGAAGCGTATGTATTTATATCAGTTTGAAATTATTGTCAAACACTTTTTTTGCCTACCCTCTGTGTTTTTAGGTTATGTTAAGTTACTAGACAGTTCAATTTTGCTTTGAACTTAAATAAAAGTAGTATTGTGGTTTAGTAGTATTAGTGGTATCCTTTCATTTGCTCAAAAATGGCAATTGATTAGGTATATGCTACTATAAAGAACTCATATTTCTTAATGTTGTAAATTAACATTTCATTTTGAGTTGCAACAGTCGGGGCAAAAACTTCGTGGCGTCTTTCCCTTAAATATTTATTTTAAAATTTGTTCTTAATAGAAAGAAGACCTAATTAAGATTCGGTATTTGATACAAAACAACTTAGGTATCTGCTCTTTACATCTCAAATTTAGAAACTACATTTCTTGTAAATCGTTACAATAAAATCGCAATCTCACTTGATTGTAACTTAATACAACTATTCTAATTGAATTCATTATCTACTCTCACAAATACATGTTGGTTAAAATAAAACTTATTTTCAGAATACATATTCCTTTGTTGAAATGTTTTGATGTCTTCGGTAACATTTCAGAAATCGTACAACACACGATTTGGAATAGAATCAATGATTAAATCCTATTCTTTTAAAAGGATAGATAAGTATACAGCACACGGAAACATGAGTAAACGTAGCTTAACCTAACGTTACGTAAAAAAAGATCATACATTCGTTCTTTTAATATTAAATAAAGAACTGTGTAGTTATAATTATTACAAGAATTATCAGCGTATTATAAGTCAGAACATTGTTTTTATTCTACATTTTTCAGCACTAACTTTAAGAAGTTTAATTCGATCGATCAAAACGTCTGACTCTCAAAGTTGGAAGAACAACGTTTCGCTCAGCTGTTCAAAGATATCTTGTGGTTGGTATGTGAAGATGTTGTTAAAGTCATGCCTCATAATTGGTTTGTTATGCCCATTGAGAAAATAACTCCCTGCAAATTAACGATCTGTTATGATTCTCAACAAATCCGTTTGGGTGAAAGTAAAATTAATTCATTTCACGGTTTCGTTTTTGAGTAATTTGAAACTTCGTGAATACAATATTGGGAAAAGTTTGTCAGTTGTTATCTAAATTGCGTAAATTTAATCTTAAAATGGTAAGAAGCTAATTATTAGTATTTTTATGATAGGTACTGATCAAATGATAATATTATACTTTTTCAATTAATTGTCAATGTTAGCAATGACGATCATCTTTCCTCAGGACCCCCCACAAAGGACCATTCTCCTTTCTTTGGCCTTTAAAACCGTCCTACGTAGATAGTTAACTTCGTCCGTCGATTTTACGAGTTGCATTTTAATTACGCCCGTTCTCTACGTTCGATGTGGGTTTCGCTTAAAATATATTCACTATATCTGTGGAATAACAGTTTGTTTCAGTTAAGCAAAAATTATAATTTGTTTTTCAAACTTACATTAAGAAGAAATATGTTTTTATCGCTTATTAAATTCCGATACAATTCGCTCTACAAAAAGTAATCTCAGATTTCAATAATTAGCTGTTTTTAATAAGAGAATTGTGATTTTAAGACAAATTCATGATATTCGCGTACAACATGACTCTTCTTAGACAACACGCTATTTTTAATTTATCTTCAAAAGTGCAAGGTATAGATTAATATGTGGTTGTCTACGTGGATGGATTAATCTGGGCGTGCTATCCTTTTATGGGAGTCATTCTTCAAACCTTATTAGTCTGTTAATAGTCCCACAATACAAATAATAAACTCCTCTGATATTTCTTTATCATCCTGTATAGTCAATGGAGGGAGACTATTAAACCTCTTAACAATTATGACTAAATTTCTGTCACACAATTCTATATCCATTTGATAAGTTTTTCTAGGAAATTGGCGTGAATACAGAAACTTTATTTCATTTAAATAAGTCAAACATAGTATTTACTCAAACATTACATGTTGCATTCGACTAAGTAATACACAACGATCAGCCCAGTGAATCACGACGACTGAGCAGTTTGTAAATGGGTATAGTTTTTCATTGCAAATGATTATTTATCATCTACATTTAGTCCCAATTGCACCATGTAAAGTACAATTAATATGGTTTCAGAATGAGCTCTCTTTCTTTCACTAGACCAGGTTAGTCCGGTTTTGTCCTGTCGCCCTCTAACCAACTTGTCAAACAAAAATATTTTGCTTAGATGTGTTCCTGTTAGAAATAACGAACGTGTTCAATAAACTACTACTGTCGTATTTATAAGACGGTTCTTACTGATAATTTGATTAGTCCGTTTGAGAGAGGAGCAATCATCTTTAAGAGGAAGTGTGACTGCGCCCAAAGTAAGAATTGATCCGATAATCAACAAAACACGCAAATACGTTAAAAACTACGTAAACAAACATGGACTACGCGTGTATTTCTCTTATCAGTAACAGACCCAACCCTCCTCTGCTATTTCCTGTTCCTTGGCAGTTACTGGCATTTTTGTTGAGTTCTAATTCTGTAACTCCTGACAGCTTGTGTGATGAAGCGTTCGGTTCATCCGTGTCGAGGACTAATAAATATATTTTTAACTTTGTTGTTATACAAATTTGTTCCATTCTGTTCTTTGTTGTAGACAGAGGAATGCGAGTGACTACTAAAGAACAAAATCTATTAGCCTTTAACTAAATTAAAAGTCTGAACTTTATTGAATCAGATATTTTATTGGTGACTATACCACTTTTGAAATCTATGAAAGGTGATTTTGAAGCACAGGAACTATCATTGGGATTGAAAATGTTTGATTTTGAGTAAGCTAACAGCAACGTTGTTAGAGTTTTGTAAACAATTTTGAGTTGACGTTACTTAATAACTTACGGGTTGCTTAAAATTACATAACGAAATAAAATAATTTCTTATTACCTCGGAAAAGGGCAATTTTCAAAATAAATCGTTAGCCTCATCTCTTTACTCTCATCTTTACAAAGTAACTAAAGAGATTAAATATTTAATTATTATAGCGCCTAATCCGACTTGCATGATCAAATTAATGTCCATACTTGAATATCATCATAAGTTATCACTAGATCTATTTTTAATCATTATTTGCAATTTTTGCTTGAACTTAATTTAAAATGTTTGTTAGTTTAAATTCGTCTTCAATCATGCAAATATTGCACTCGCATTAAACCTCAGGTCTAGAATTAATTTAGTTTAGGTTAGGTTTAGTTTTGTACTCGGTCAGAATAAAGTTAGGTTAGGTAAAACCGAGTGGTCGCTACAACACTTAGGCTAAGCATTGAAGTTTTACTTTTGTTAATGTTTGATTAGAAAAAAGTTCCCAAAAAATGGTTAACAAATAATTTACTATAAAATCAATAGAGTAGGGGAAATGCTTTTTCAAAATTGCGCTAAGAAGGTACCCTACTTTACTGGATAAGAATCTGAAAGTCAGATCTGTTTGGAAAACTTCGAGACGTCTGATTAACATTTGATTGTGGTATGAGATTGGGAGGGGGGGTATAAACGCTTCAAGTCTCGTATGCGAAAGGCAATATTTTTTTTAATGACGGTTTTTTTTAGAAAATATTGTTATTTACAAAACTTAGACAGAAGAACATCGCTCCTACCAATATATTAACTCATGTAGGCCCTATTGTATGAATAATAAAGAAAAGTAAAATAATATAATATGACTTAGTGGTAGAGTGTCGAGCTGTAGTCAGTCATACATAAGTGCATGGTAAACTCTAAAGTCTGTTTACCTCGGTTGTGCAAATAGTAGTATATGAAGTCAGGCATATCGTTGTGTTGTCTGTTCTACAGTGTTGTAGCCTTTATCACGACAGTGTTTACTACCATTGTAAGTGAACTATAAAGATAAACACTGCGACATCCACATCTCCAAGCTGTGGTAGGTGTTTGTCAGGTACCCGTCAGAACAGTGGAAGTAATGGACTTTAAACTATCTACCCACTACTCATGAAACTATAAATAAAGACCAAAATAAAATAACGATCATGGGACGTGCTTTAGTAACAAAAACTATTATTATTACTTCAGAAAATATAGGCTTTTAAATGAAGAACTTTTGATCACAAGCTTTCAAGTCAAGCAAAGAAATAATAACTCACAGAGCACAGTTATGCAAACAATCAATAACTCACAGATCACAGTCATGCAAACAAACGTTAAAGAGTGATATTCAAACAAACAGTAACTCACAGAGGACAGTGATATTCAAACAAACAGTAACTCACAGAGGACAGTGATATTCAAACAAACAGTAACTCACAGAAGACAGTGATATTCAAACAAACAGTAACTCACAGAGGACAGTGATATGCATAACTCAGTGTACATTATTATAGAAATAATAACTCACCGACTCATATAATAATGTAACTCAATAACTCATAGAGAACACTTATACAAACTTACCCTACCACCACTTAAGAACAAATGTGACATGTAACTATGTCTTCTTACTTACAGCCTTTAGGGGGTTTGTCTACAGCCTCCCCAAGTGAGCTAACAATACCTTGTGGGGCGGTTGAGACAATAAGGTAGGGCGGAGTATATCTGCTGAGTGTCAAATTCAAATTCAAATCAACTTTATTCCATAAGACATATTACATGCATAGGACTGTGTCAACAATCAGAACAAATAAATATCAATAACCGAAAGACACTTTAAGTACACCTTACACAAATATAGTAATAATAAAATAAGGTAATTATTACAAACAAACAAATTGTAACAGTTATTTATGATCTAAAAAATCTTTAACTGAATAAAAACATTCCTGAATCAAAAAGTATTTAAGAGACCTCTTAAAAGTTTTAAAATCTTTTTCAGCTTTTAGGTCAGAGGGAAGGGCATTAAAAAAAGTAGTGGCATTATAATATGTGTGTTTTTTAAAAAAGGAAGTGCTATGGTAGGGTATATTGAGTTTATTTTTATTTCTTAAGTCATACTTTGAACTTGGTTGGTTCAAGGGGCTGGAAAATACTATGGTTTTGTTTCAGAAAAAGTAACGTTTGAAAAATAAAAATGCAAACTGTCACTGACCCAAACACCATAAGGCTACATAGCGAAACTTACCTTACCACCAGACAAGAACAAAAGTGACGTGTAGCTAGGACTTCTTACATACGGCCTTCAGGGGGTTGTCTACAGCTGTGCCTATCCAGGTAACAATATCTTGCCTGGGGCGGCTGAGACAATAAGGTAGGGCGGAGCATATCTACTGAGTGTCACTGACCCAAACTCCACAAGGCTACATTGCGAAACTTACCTTGCTGCCACAAGAACACATGTGTCGTGTAGCTATGATTTCTTAGATACAGTCTTCAGGGGGGTAGTCTACATCTGTGTCTAACGAGGTAACAATAGCTCGCCTGGGGCGGTTGAGACAAAAAGGTAGGACGGAGCATATCTGCTCAGAGTCACTGACCCAAACTCCACAAGGCTACAACGCGAAACTTACCTTGCTGCCACAAGAAAACGTATCGTGTAGCTGTGACTTATTACATACGGCCTTCAGGGGTTTGTCTATAGATTTGCCTAACGAGGTAACAACAGCTTGCTTGGGGTGGTTGGGACAATAAGGTAGGGCGGAGCATATCTACTGAATGTCACTGACTTGGGTCACCACAAGGCTACATCGCAAATATCTTAATGTAGGAATATAGATACATTGAGTAGAGCTCCCCCGTATAACCTTGAAGAAGCTTGCCTACAGCCGAACGAATAGGTTAACAATAGCTTGCCTGCGGAGGCAAAGACAATGTTCGAGGCGGGACCTATCTATCAGCTGATCCCACCGACACTTGCGCTGTCTACAGACAGCAGAAGGATGTGGCAACATTTATATTCATCGAGCATAAACTTGAATAGTTTCAATCATATTTCCCTGTATACGTTAGTGGAGTTTTAAAATTATCAATTGAATGTAATATTTGCTATAAATGTTGCCTTATTTTTTGTAGTACTGTAACATATAAATAGTAATCATTCATTAGTTATTAGCTCAAATACAAATGCATATCTAAAAGTCTTCAATTGACTCCTTTAAACAATTTTTTTTTATTCTGATAAAAAAATTATTTGGATTGTAAATATTATTTTTGTCCTTCCCACCCCTTTTCTTCTATTCTTACTTACAGACTGATGAACTTACGTCAGTTTTCATATTTTCATTTGTGAATTTATCTGGTTTTTAAATTTAATTTAATGAACACTCGATGTTATGCCGATCCTTACTTTAGATATAGACAGTTTTATAATTCAACTAAAAATATTATATACATAATGGGTGAAGCAAATCTCGTAGAATTAATTTCCGTATTTTTTATGTATAATTTTATTATTTTTACTGAACACAAATGAATTTGAAAAACTATTTCCCCAAATTTGATAAAACAGTTCCCCAAGCATTATCTGAAATTAAGTTCGTTTGTATTTTTGTGAATTCGACCCATGGCCTCGAAAGCTCTAATCACTAATGCAGACAACAATGAGCGTGGGCTCGGGCGTTTCCATCAGCTGCTTTTTCCAACAATAGGTAGTGTGTGTGTGTGTGTCGCCACTGATCCAAACTAATCAGGCCTGAAAAGGGCAAACCTAACCTCACTGTGTCGTCATTCGCTGACATTATGTTAAGAAAATGCAGGTTCTTTAAATACTTAGTAAAATACAATAGTTTTTAAATTGAGGTTATATTTTTACCCTAAACATGATGACATGAACACTTTTAAACTGAAGTTAAAAGCCATCTATGTTAACAATTTCTCGTAATCTGAAAAAGTAGATAATTTAAAGTTACCAAATGTTTTACGCGTGTTAATCGCATTCACGAGCGTGTTCTAAAACGAAATTTGCCAAATTTTATTCAAATCTCGTATTGGCCTTCTTTTGTACATTCTGGACCCAGTTATGGAGAAAAACTGTGAATAGTCAGCAAATGAGTGATAAAGAATGCCTATGAATGGATGGGGGGGGGGAAAGCAGAGGAGGGGATACGTGTGAAGCGAAGTTGCCCTTTGAAGGTTCATAGGCAAATATGTGTTAGGCGAACTCAACAAGCTCAGCCAGTGTGAAGCAACCATGAGTCTCCCCATGTTTGTAATATGTATGAGAATATACTTTAAAAAATTCTGACTATTATAACCTACTGTAGATAACATCTCCAAGCAACCACGTGATGCATCTAGTGTTTATACGGTAGGGTAACTTGATCGACGCACACGCCGAAGTGACTAACAGATGAGCTAACAATACGCCAAACAACCATTCTGGTGCTTACGTGAGAAAAATACCGTCATATAGCAACACAGGCGCGCGTCTACAGTAAACGCATTGTCAAACAGTCAATGGTAGACCGATCAATGGTTGCCATTAGCGTGGGTACTACTGGAGAAGTCTAGAGCTCCAGTTGGGTACCAAGTCAGAAGCCTGTCAGTTGTTGTAAAGGGGAAGTACTTCAGTATCAGACTTATATGTCAGCCAATCTCAGTCAACATTACTACGAGATGTGGATTACACGATAGATTCTTAAATGCAAGCTATTGTTATTTCAATACATGGCTCGTTCTAAGAATAAGTCTACTGTAGTTAGTAACAAACTCTAGTTAGTTACACTCATTCATAGCCATAGTCACTCATATATTTCGATCTGAGTGTTAATAACAATAAATACTTAAAAAGTTTTTGAAGAGATAGGATCTTTAGCATAAGGTTCCTCTTGATAGAGTAGGCTAGTCTCCTTTGTTAATACTAACAATACTAAGAATGCCTGGTGTCTTCTATGCCCTCTTGTCGATACATCGGAAAGTAACATCAACACCAATACCGGTAACAAGCGTAGAAAATACGAGGATAACTAAAATGTTCAGCGAGATGGGTAGTAGGAGTGTTTCGGTAAACAATGCACGGGCCAGCGGGTCTCACAGGCTTACGTGTCCAGTTTCACCTGCAGAAGATAACTGTCCGCTAATTAAAGGAGAAACCCATCCTGGAGGATACATCATCCTTCCTTGACAATGGCGTGCTGAGGATAAGTATCTTGTAAAATCTGTAAGGTTACAATACACTTTGACGGATGGTGGGACTACGTGTGTCAGGAACAGTTTTAAAACTGTTCACGTGAGGTGAAGAAAGGAACCGTTATTGGAACTATATACTTACAGTACATGTTACTGTATATTTTAATCTCAACTGCGTGTGTGTTTTTTTATGAATTTCTGGAACTTTTTTGGTTTGTTAGAGCTCAGATACTACAAATTAAAATTTAAACCAGAATTGATTTCCAAGCGTGAAGATTCTACTCGAATATGTCATTGTGTTTTATATAATTTATCGGTAACCTATTTGTACGATAAAATACCGATATTTTTTAAATTAATCGACTTATAATAAGTCACCCTCAAATTTTATAAAATTTCCTTTTTAATTGTTCTAAGGGTTATTATAGAAACATTTAAATCTCAATCAACAATAAATAGAAAAAAGATACAATGACATAAATTTTGGCCTAATCTTAAATGACTCAAAGTTTATGAAATTTCTTTTTTGATTGTTCTAAGGGCTATTAGAGAAACATACAGGTATAAAGAGCTGTTGATTATAAATAATAAAACACAAATAGCTACACAAAACGTTGTCTAACTCTGGAGCCTACTTAAATATGGCAGTTAGTTCAATCCCAAATATAAATTTGACTTCCGAAATTGTTCGTGTCTTCAAGTAATTGCCGATGCTCCATGTGCTGATCGCTGGGAGTTCATTAGTACGGTAACTATAATAACAGTTACCGTGGCTGTAATCATGGTTTAATCATATTCTCTTGTTTCACTCCGCTCTACTGGACTTGAGGGATTCGATGGTGATATAATGCAGTTATTTTATATTTTTAATTAATTTTCTACTGTTTAGAAAACAAATAAAGTGAACATGTTTGAAATAGGCTAAGTAATATGATTGGGTGTTTTTACTAATAAATAGGTAGCAACGCTATTAATGTGACTGAGATGCTGTAAATAAATGTAATATTGTGATTTTACGTTGTACAGTTAACCTACCATTATTTGTAGTCCAAAGACACAAGCCGAGGAGTAACGAGCGCAGCGCGTAAAGGAGTTGGCACGCGAAGCGTGCAGAGGATTCCCCTAGAAAATGTTAATGATTCTATTGAATTCGCTTCATTTATCTGCCTAACTCGATCGTTACGTTCAATTACGTATATCACTCCAATATGTAGAGGAACCTCCAATAGCTTTACGTAGAGGCAACTCCAATGTGAGAACAACTTTTGAACTTAATGTCTCTACTGAATTGGCTTCATTTATCTGCCTAACTCGAGCGTTACGTTCAATTACGTATATCACTCCAATATGTAGAGGAACCTCCAATAGCTTTACGTAGAGGCAACTCCAATGTGAGAGCAACTTTTGAACTTAATGTCTCTACTGAATTAGCTTCATTTATCTGCCTAACTCGATCGTTACGTTCAATTACGTATAACACTCCAATATGTAGAGGCAACTCCAATATGAGAGCAACTTTTGAACTTAATGTCTCTACTGAATTCGCTTCATTTATCTGCCTAACTAGATCGTTACGTTCAATTACGTATATCACTCCAATACGTAGAGGCAACTCCAATGTGAGAGCAACTTTTGAACTTAATGTCTCTACTGAATTCGCTTCATTTATCTGCCTAACTCGATCGTTACGTTCAATTACGTATATCACTCCAATACGTAGAGGCAACTCCAATGTAAGAGCAACTTCTGAACTTAATGTCTCTACTGAATTCGCTTCATTTATCTGCCTAACTCGAGCGTTACGTTCAATTACGTATATCACTCCAATACGTAGAGGCAACTCCAATGTAAGAGCTACTTCTGAACTTAATGTCTCTACTGAATTCGCTTCATTTATCTGCCTAACTCGATCGTTACGTTCAATTACGTATATCACTCCAATATGTAGAGGCAACTCCAATGTGAGAGCAACTTTTGAACTTAATGTCTCTACTGAATTCGCTTCATTTATCTGCCTAACTCGAGCGTTACGTTCAGTTACGTATATCACTCCTATACGTAGAGGGATTTTGGTATTAGTATTTTAATTGGCAATACAAGTTACGTAAACTGCTTTGTACTCACTTGAAAACCGTTTAAAATTAATCTGATTGGCCGCCACTTTCCCTTTCTTTGCCACAACAGTTTTGTGGTTGTGAAAGTTAAGTGGTATTTAGCCACACGGTAATATTGTACGCATTGCTAAACAAGGGCCACTTCCAAGCGTCTTTCAGAAATATTTGATGTCCGTCTTGACAAAACGTACTTGATTTCCTTTCATACTTAGTCCGTGTCTATTTAAAACAAAATTTTTTTTAAATTTAGTAAAGTAATTTTTTTTAAGAACGTTATCTAGAGTGATACTTTTTTTTTTATGAACGTAACCTTTGAAGACGTGCTCGGTTGAACAACGTTGTGGAAATACGAGTAAACAATGTCCAATATACACACATATATTCGCAACGTATATTTATCCAGGTGTTGATGTCAGATGATTATGTGCCGTCATCGATAACATGATATTATTTTGTAATAATTAATTATATTATTATTATTCAAAACTAAGACGCCGATCGTAGAGATACGGTCGACTATGAGAGGCGAATGAGTGAGATGAGGTTATATGAATGTAGTCATTGTTATTAACTAAAATCGACAGTTTCTTAGAAATAGACATTTATTAATAGTCGAACAGCCAGGGCAACTAATGGACCTACAGCTTTACGTGGAATCCGAATAACGTAGTGTTTTGGGTCTGATTTTAAGCTAATTGAGAATACTGATACTCAGTTCTCTCCTCTACACAACATCCGGACACTGACTACCATCAATGAAAACACATATATGTGTATTCATTGCTACCATCCAACATGGACACTCCAGACTACTCTAGTAGTGTTCACGTCAATGGCAGCATTGAGAACATGCCATGTAAGTATTAAGAGGACCGATCATGGAACCTACAATCTCTACAACACTTTGTTCCCAAGTAGCTGGGTTACAGCACTGCACCACTAGTGCCGACCAAAATTACATTTGCAAAGTATAGTAAATTTGCCGACCATGTACAGTTTGCAAAGTATATTCACCCAAATACTGATATGTCCTGATGGATCTGCATACTTCCAATCTCCATTATCAAAATAATTTACTGATTTCTATAAAAGCACTTTAAATAACATCCTAAAGTGAAGAAATGCAAGTAATTAACCACACATTTTTGTCGGAAAATAATATTAAATTACCAATAATCAAATAATTTACTATGATATAAATTAATGGTGATTAATTATTTATTACTACAAAGACATAAGTGGGACTGAAGTGGTCGACCATCTTGGGTATACAACAGAAAAGAAAGAAACAGAGGTTGCATCCAATAGTACGCTAAATGTGTGTGAAATAGTAATTTCTTCAGTTTGTCATGCGGATGGCAGGGTCAGCACCTTGTCAGTTCCTACCTTATCTCAAGTATAAATGTAGTAATAATTACTACAGATGTATAAAGATGTACATTAGTTGTAATCACATATAGCCTGCCAGAGAGGCGTTCGCTGAGGCCTTAAGAAAGCGACCTCTAAATCTTTTTCTCTGTGGATGTTTTTCTCCATTATGCCAATGTTAAAAGGGGAAACCGATATTTTATTAATTATTTTCCGATTAAATTATGTTTCATTTATTATTTGGTACTGTTTTTTTAAATGTATTTTAATGACTTGCCGTTGTTTATTTTTGTATTTTAATAATTGTAATACACATTTTCTAACTCAACTAATTTTAAAAGTAGTTTAAATGAAAACAGCAGCACATCTGAAAAGCCAAAAAACAACCAACATTAAGCACCATTTTAAAGAATTTGTCAAAATATAACCGTTAATACAGCAATTGCAAAAAGAATGTAATTGAGTTATAGTGGAGCTATGTTTTTGCTGGATATGAGAAAACTTAACATGCTAAATTAAAATAAAAAACAAAATTTGATCTGCTACTTGGAAATCACCAGAGTATGCTTTTTAACTCTTAACTTTGCTTCTGCAGTATTAATTCGGATTAAATTTTTAATTTGGAATTATAAATAAGTTGTGGGGGTTTAATTAATTTAAGTAAAGGCCTAAATCATTTGATTATATAACAAGGCCTATTCCTTGTTATATAAGTATATAATAAAATATAAAAACGTCAATCCCATTTGATGGAATATATTTTGAATAAAGAAAGCTGTATTTCTGTAACGGTACTCACGCCATTCACTGGTACAATAAACAACATGTTTCCTGTCTGTGAGAACAGCCAAAGAATATTCGAACACCTATTTATATGTTAAATATATTGTTCAATTATTACTCTATAGTCTACCAAGAGAAAGTTCCCAAGCTTGGGAGGGTAAAAAAACTTGTACTTCGTTTCCCATTGTGCTAGGCTGATTAATAAAGTAGCGGAAATCACATTTGTTCTGTTCAAAATTTACTTTATTCGTTTCTAAATCAAGAATTTTTTAGTACAAACATGCATTTCATAATTTATTTAGTACAATATAAATTCTATTATGTCACTCACTGATTTTACTAGGTAATTTTCTTTAAAATACATTATAATATAAAATTATATACCCTCAATTGTATGTATAAAATATCTATGTATGTATGAAATATGTCTATGTATGTACGAAATATGTCTATGTATGTATGAAATATGTCTATGTATGTATGAAATATGTCAATGTATATATGAAATATGTCAATGTATATATGAAATATGTCTATGTATGTATGAAATATGTCTATGTATGTATGAAATATGTCTATGTATGTATGAAATATGAATATGTATGTATAAAATGTGTCTATGTATATATGAAATATGTCTATGTATATATGAAATATGTTTATGTATGTATGAAATATGTCTATGTATGTATGAAATATGTCTATGTATGTATGAAATATGTCTATGTATGTATGAAATATGTCTATGTATATATGAAATATGTCTATGTATGTATACCAATTCGTAAAATCTTAATGATACTCAATATAAGGAGTTTAAACAATGACGTAATGAAAATTAATGACTGTATTTAGTTTCAGTTGGTGAATTTTCAAATTATTTGACAGAAACGGAAACTTGATTAACTAAGCTCTCCTTATTTGGTTGGAGCTTTAAATATTGCTAAATCTTGATCACTATAAATCTGGGGCAATTGGGTGAAATTTAAATAACACCCCTGTTCGGTTGCGTGCTGATGCGCAACGGTGGTTAGTTAGTAGGTTTAAAGAATAAAATATTGAAAATGGAATGAAAAAATTCCTGTTTATTAAACACTTAATATGAACTGTTATAATTTAGATGAATGAATAAAACAATGAATATAATCCCGGAAACTAATCTATAATAATTATGATAGTTAAAAAATGGAATGAACTAAATTAGAAGGACAGAAGAATGCGTCCGTTGCTTCTCGCTTCTAACTTGACACTGTCCCCTTCCCCCGGAGGGTAGAGGGCCAGAGGTTCTGACCTTCACCAGCCATGGCGAAGACCTAACAACCGCTATGCAGTATTAATTTTGTGTGAACGTAATGCAGCGAAGTAATTTATTTCTCTAGTTATACAGTATCTGAGTTCTCTGCGATGTGTTAAGAAATTGGAATTTTCGAATGTAGTGCAACATTCGTCTTCTTGTTATTTTGACCGCTACCTTTTCGTCAAAAGTGACCTTGTACACTTAGAACACCAAACAATGGTATTTTGACACCGCTTGAACTGGTTAAGTAATCAGAACGTCCTCCGACTGGCCCTCTCAGAATACTTCTTTATGTTCCTATATCTAAAACGTTATTACTTTTTTGTTTAAAGTTTGTTGCTAAAATCAGGAATTGTATTTATTAGCCGTTGTTAGTTTGGGTTTGGATACAACATTGATTTCACAATGTCTGGAGTTGTAGAATCGAACTACCTTCGGATCGGAACTTGAACTTAGTGAAGGAACAGTCTAAAATTCGTGTTGTAAATTTAGTATATTCGTAGAGAAATGAACCTCCTGAAAAAATGCTAAGTCAAAGTAAAATTAAGTACAAAATACTAAAAGAAAACAGGAACATAATAAATTAATGTTAGCTAACTCACAGATAAGTTATTCCTCTTCCTATGTGACTAAAATAAATATACATATTTCGCTATGGTCATCCATACATAACTAACCATGATATAACATTTCATGCACCGTGCACATGGTTCAGGATATCTCTGGCGAACTAGCTACAGTAGTTTGTTTTACGCCATGTTAAACCATTTTATTGATTATTTTATTGCTTTGTTCTGTGTATATGGATTCCCTTAATTATCCGATGTTTATGTCCCACAATAGGTGGTTGCACAACTTTTGTTTAGGGTCCATGGGTGGGTTTAACACACGTGGGTGATATCACAGGAGAGGGATCCGTCATACACCGTTACTACAACCCAAATGTAGTATCAATTTGACAATTAATTGTTTATAATAGTTTCATTAATCAGCTGTTGGAATAAATAAGCAACTTACAGTTATGAAGTAAATACCGGACCAAACCTAACCACAAACACGGTAATTAGAAAAGACGGTAGGTAATACGACGAGGCTGTGCAGTACACTGTGACGTCACATGGGCGAAATCACCTGGTTTGATTATTCGATAAATTGCTGGTAACTAAATCTACCAATCGCATGGAAGCATTCAGCTAAATAGAAGGCAAGTAATTTACCACTTATCAGCTGGAATTTAAACTAAGGGAATTAGAACAGTATTCTGTGTTTGTTGTTGCCATTTCGCCCATGTGACGTCATAGGAGATGCGCGTGATACCTACCGTCTTCTTTCCGAGGGGTACTGTGACCACAACGAACTTTTGCATTGTGTGCACTTTTACAGATTTTTGTAAACTGACTTACATTATAATATAAATCAACTTAAACCCTGTACGAAGGACGGGTACTGTGCTAGCACCTCATAAAATAAATTATAAAAAAAAAAAAAAAAAAAAAAAAAAACACACACAGAAAACCCCAAGAAGTAAGGAGTACAGTTCATTAAGTTATTGGAGTCGTGTAGACCAGTTGTATTGTGTTATTTTATTGGCTGTAAGTTGCTTATAATTTAGTTCTCACACTTTTGTTTCCAAGGAATGAACGCATTTGCACGTATGAGCAAGAATTTAGCATTATAAATCTGAAATAAAACCGTGTATAAGTAAATAAACAGCTGGTTTGTTGAGTAGAGGAATACGTCTGTAGACAGGCCGAGGTTTGACA
The DNA here is from genome assembly GCA_035578905.1 of Stictocephala bisonia. Classification (NCBI taxonomy): domain Eukaryota; kingdom Metazoa; phylum Arthropoda; class Insecta; order Hemiptera; family Membracidae; genus Stictocephala; species Stictocephala bisonia. The sequence continues at coordinate 3,017,194 of JAQJVL010000015.1, read as the reverse complement.
TTCGACCAGTGACCACAAATGCTGTAAAAGTTCACTGCCAGAGCCAGACAAAACAATATGTGTTTCGTTGGAAGATTTTTGCTGGCATGTAGAAATATGGCTCCAACACTGGCTATATAGTCTGCAGTAAAAACAAAGAGCACTAAACCTGGTCGTTTTTATTTAAGTACTAGAAGAAAATTAATGGTCTATAAATATCTGTAACTATATATTATTTTTATTAACTTGTTTATAGATGGTTTTTTTGATTCAATTAACGAACGTAATGATGATGGGAGGACCTACCAACAACAGTTTTAAATTACGTGAGAGTCGTGATAGCGTGTTATCTCAGTGACTCTTAACAAATTTGCCACCCTCTCGTTACGTGTTGGCCCATCCACCCTCTCTATTTGCACACGTATGTTTGCTTATATAAATATTTTCTTCAGTCATGTACTTACCTTGGCCTACGGCCAACCTAACCTAACCTAACCTAACCTAACCTAACCTAACCTAACCTAACCTAACCTAACCTAACCTAACGTCCTGTTCTAAAGTCCTGATGGCCCATTGTATGGATGGAGAAAGGTGAACAAGTATTTATTGACACTTAAAATTTCATTTGATGCATTTAGTCACGCCTCTAAATTATTTGTAGTCATCCGCTCATACTGCATTTACTGGACTCTGACAAGTGACCTCACGTTGTAGAATTGGTCTTTCCTATCCTCTCTACATGCCCAACATATGTAGTGTATGGCTCTTCACGGACCCTGCGGCCAACCCTACATGCATTTATCTCTTGATGAGACCCTGTTGCATTGAAAATGTCTTCGTAAGTAAAACGATAAAACGAAAATATTTATAAATTCTATGAAAAACTCGGTTTTGATCCAAATTTCTTAAACGTTACAATGACGAATACTGTACAGAGAAGGCAAACAGTACGATCATCAAATCATTTATTAAGTGGTAATTATTTTTAAAAGTATGAAGGCAATATCATGGTTCGAAATACACGTTTGATAAGACCGTATTTTGTATTTTGCTCGTAAAAGTGACAATAACAATTGCTGAAAAAGTTAGGCCTAAATATTATAAAAGGATTAATTCGATCTCATATTTGTACATATTATTCTTCTGTATATATGTACAAATATACAAAAGAATAATATGTAATATGTCAATACCACTGCACGTGTATTGGTTGGCAGGTGGGTTAAATACACATGTCAATCTTTGGTTCTGTATTGCACGTCTGAGTCTTTGAAGGGTTTCGCAATAGGCTTCTGAATTTATCGTTTCTCCCCTTGGCAAAAACTCGACATGGATTAAACCTTTGCGGCCCCAAAAAACAGTTGCCATCAATTTTCTTGTGTTCAGATTCGATTTTTCTTTTACGGGTTTTGAGGGCGAGTACATTTTTTTGTATTTCTCCAATGTCAGTAGAATCTGAGGACAGACTTATGAAAAAAATCTTTGAAGGTCACTTTGATTTAGACGTCACCTTCTAGCCGATTAACTGTCTTCTTGTTATCTTCTACTTGTTGTTATGGGTAGAAACACAGTTAAATAGTAAATAAATTCAACAAATAGACGCAAACGACGATTTTATGTAATTTTTGGCATAATAAATGTTTTTTTTTGTATAATAAATTTTTGGTTAGTATCCAGATTACATCGGCCATCCTCATTCCCACAACTCTCAGCAGTCTGAGTTGACCGCCAGGGCTTTGAGGAATGATCAGATGACGATTTTGTTGAAACAAGTTTCATTGTTAGACAGCTATATAAATAAACTTAGGTTAATAACACTTTTTGGTTTTTTATTTATATTTTATGAAGTCCTTTTATATTATATAAATTATGAAGAATGCACATAACTTATTAAATTTATATTTTGTATTGTATAGTTATTGTTTCAATAATTGTTAAACTAACGTGATATGTAACACAGAAATTAAATTGACAACTTTCGTAATCAATAAAAATGTTCCAAATTAATACAGAAACTTAAAATGTAACACATTGAATAACAAATACATATATACATACATATACAAAACAAATTAACAGGACTTAATATTAAAATCTCAACGCTGTTTTTATGAAGAATAAATTCAAAATTGCTGACTCCTGAAAATAAGCATATATTTTATTTCTGTATCTATAAAATAATCAATAATTCAATATACGTAACTGATCTATCATATAATTAACGTAATTAAGTATTATTACAATGATTTGTAACTTCCGGCTTGTTATCATCAACATTAGTCGTACACGGATGACATCATTGCTTGAGCAGTTGTATACTTGCGTACGGTCATCGTAGGCACTTGTTTAGTTCATTGTAAAATCTATATTATAGACAAATAATGAATAAAAACGCCTGACACAACATGCAGTCAGCACTGATGTTAACCACAATGTCATTTCTCAGATCGTACAGTCACCATGACACGGTGTTCAAAGGTACACGTGTATATCGGCGTACACGTGGCCTACGCGTATCCCCGGCGTGTGGGCAGGTACATACCTTTGTTCCTGACATGCCAGTTACATGCTTTAGTTTTCCGACTGGAACTGTACGATGGTTGTTGGATACTACGGCACACTGGAGTTATCACTTATTTTGTAACAATGGCAGGTCTGCTTGACGATATATATTCCCTTGTTATCTGGGGAGGAGGGGGGGGGGTTCTTGTAGTAATGCCGCTGACACTCACTACTGTATGTAGCCGAGAACTGTCATTTTGACCAGTTATGTTCTATGCACCCCCCTCCCCCGTGATATTGGATCCTAATGCATAATTTTAAGGATCTCTTATGCACAATTTTATTTCTCGTATAACAATATTAATAATAATATTAAATTTCTGTTTTGTTTGTGTGTCTGAGCAACATGTATGTCTCATGTGTCAATATTCATATTTATCCAGTTGTAGACTTGTTAGATATTTATAATAATTATAATTATGTTTGTTTATTTAACTTGAATATTTGTTTATTTATAGTTATATTTTTTTTATTTAATAAAGTTTAGGATTGAAGAAGTTCCCCAAAAAATAAAACAAAATAAAAAAATAAATTTGTTTACCTAAAGTTAGATACCTCATTATAATATTTAGTTATAAATTACATTTTAAATAATCATTTGTACTAAGAATTATAAATTCATTCATATAGCTTTTCGCTCAAATAACTAGATAGATAATAAAAAAACTGTTGTATTTGCAAATAATAAATATTTGAATAACAATTCAGACTTGTTTTTTTTTTGAAGTTATACTTCTTTGCGCCCGTTAGACACTTTGGGATGGGATGTTGGTCGAGAAACCGCGTCACGCTGAAAAGTAAGAACAAATTTTTAAGAACTATCGATTAATCGATTGTTAATCGAAGAAATTTAATCGAAGAAATTACTGATAATGATAATGTAGGTGTATAATATAATAATGAAGTCACGTATAATATATTGAAGATAAATATATTGAATAATATTGAAAAATGTCTTATATTTGATTTATATATCCTGTCTGTTTGTGTGCGTGAGTGGGTGTATGAGAATGGCCAAAGAAGTATAACTTCCACCGTGTGGTCCGACGCACACCCAATTTTTTTTAACTAATTACGTTGTCCAAACAGACAGAATTTTTTTCATATTAATAAAAACGAAGTGTTAGTATTTTGGTATACATATTGAAATTATAACTAGAATCTATATTATCCGGTGACAACCGCGTCAAGTTGCTATCTACATTATTTACAAGATAACCATACGAGATAGCACCCTGGCGCGGTAGTCACCGGAAAATATAGACTCTATGACACCGGCCACGTAAGCCTAAGATCTAAGATATTGAAATTATACTCAAAGTAACACCAAACCTAAATTTAATTTAGTATGATAGCTACAAAACTATCTAAAGATCTACTAAAGTCTCTTAAGAGTCTGCCGAGGTTGTTGTCCTTGTTGGTTTTAATCCCTTAAGAACAATTTTATTTTTGGACCGGCATACAATCACGCGTTTCCAAATAAAACAGTTATTTTTAAACGGATTTTCCACAAAAAAAGTTTAATCAATTTTGATCAAAAATGAAATTGAGCGTTGGAATTGCTTAACGAATCCGTAATTACTTTTATTGAAAAAATATATATATTATTTTGTTTTGAGTTTTAATTTTCACCTATTTTTCAAAACTAGGCGCACGCATTCAAAATATCAAAATCAAACTCAATGCGCGATATGATAATGTTATAATTACATCTCATACACAACTGTTGGTCAATAAATAACGAAAAAATATGAATTCGCAAATAATAACATTGTTCTTGTGGGATAGCCAACAACCTCGGCAGACTCCTAAAGAAATACAAGTGTCTAGTTTAACATAGGTGTAATTATTATTTTCTCTCATATTTTTTTTTATAATATAAGTTCGACGAATGTATTACTTCCCAGTGGGTTGTCGAATCACAATAATGTTTGTATTCGATAAGTTCCGTTGTGAATTAAATACATCATCCCTCTCGCAAAACTATTACTAAACTCATTCATACAACAATTAATAGCCAGTGTCATTTTGCGCTTCTTTAGATTGTTATTTAGCGTCAGTTGGTATGTAATAAAGACAAATATAAATTAAAAATCGGTATTAAATAGACTGCAAGTATGGTTTAAAGGGAACAGAAAGACGTAACATAACATATTGATAGGAGAATTAATATGACAGGTAGAGTAAATTAGTTACTTGTGGAGTTAGATAACAGGAAATATGCGTTGCACAGAAGAGGTATAACATTAGTCGTAATAGCAAACAAGGCTTTAATAAAAATATGAGATTATTGTGTAGGCGACTGGAACAAGAGCCAAGAAAGAGATTAATGAACTGTTACATCTGGCGGGTGTTGCTCAAGAGAGGAGAAACATGGACTCTCTAGTGAAAGAAGATATAAGAAGGGTGGAGGGTGTAATATGGGAAGATCAGATGACTAATAAGACAGCAATGAGAAAAAATGCGTGGAGAAACAAATAGATAAAGATATGAAGAAGAGAGGAAAAGAAAACAAATTCGCTATGAAATACAATGAAAAAAGTTTTTATTGAGTGGTTGTTGAAGGAATAGTGGAGAGAAGACGGAATAGAGGAAGAATAAGATGTCAATTGATGGATGACTGTAAAGAATGGAAGAAGTGATGATACTGTGACACATTCGTGTAGGTGGCACAGCACAGATGACATGGTAAAATATTTCATGGAGACCTGTCAAAGGACAGAACTGCTGCTGATGATGTGATATGATTCCTGCTGACGTCATTTTTCGTGTATTGATTCTTAAAACACCTATAATTATTTGCTAAGATATACAGAGTTGGGCAAAAGTCTGGAATATATGTTTTAATTTTAAAACTATTGAAAGAAATTTAATTAAACTTTATAGTTATGTACATGTCTATCTAACGAACATTTATACATTTTGTACTTTGAGGTTTACTGTGAGAAACCACTGAGGATGCCACATCACAATATGGGCGAAACGTCTGGTTATCTTGTAAATATTGTAGGTAGTACTTTGACGCGGTTGTCACCGGAAAATGTAGTAGTTATGTCACCTGCCTCTTAAGCCTAAGTTCTAAGATATTATACTTGTTTTTCGCATAGCAAGGGGATGGCCCACGAAGGAAGTCCATTTTAAATGTTTTTTAAAATGGAGCTATAGCTTAGTCTATCTTAAAGCTTATACAAAATTGCAAACTTGCGTTAAAAATAACTATGTTATCTAACAAACATTAAAATAAATAAAATCATTAATTTTTGACATTAGGTATATCCTAAAAATAGTTTATGAAAACTATAATAATCATTTGTTATATTTTTGTTGTTGTGTAAATGAATTAATTTATCATATTCTGTAAATTAAATTATAGATGTAAGCAGCAATAGCCAATAGCTTTCTTATCCTTGTTTTTGATGATTATTTGATATATGACAACGCATTCTTTGAGTGGCTGTATTTTCTTACAAGGTCGTCCGTTTTGAAATCAGATTTGTACTATCGAAAGCTTACATTTAAAATGTTTAAGACTTCCTTTATTGGTCATCCTTTATCTATGCGAAAAACAAGTAAAATATTTCTAAATTTTTGGTATAGAAACATCTAAATAACTACTAAGTTTTATTAAATTTCTTTTAATCATTTTATTAGAATGAAAGAATAAATTCCAGAAATTTGCCTAACCGTGTATATTGTGAATAAGTGTGGTAAGTTTACGTATTTTAAGCTACAGTCCAGGATCCACGAGCCGATCCTTATTTAACTGTTGCTGATGCTGGAATCGACCTAAAGACATTCTGGAATAAAAAACTAAGTTTTAACCAACTTGTGTAATGCTTCTGAAGCTTACGGGAAATTGGAAAACTCAAGTCAAATTCCGATGAAGTTCGAAATGTTCGACAAATTAGTAGATTTTTCTAAACAAAAATTAATTTTTTACGTTGTATAAGTCTAGAAATTATGTAAACCGTATTAAAAATGAAAAGTATATATTTTTGATAAAATTGTGAAGAATTGAAATAGAACGATAATTAGTGTGTTCTGGAGTTCGTCTTGGAGTGAAAACATCCTTAGTTATATAACGATGATTGCTTTGCTTCATCGAAAGTCCATCGAGCCTAAAATAGACAGATGCTTACGAATCTAACGAGCGGAATGAATGAATCACCCGTCCAATGGGCCTAAGGCCGAGGTCGCAGGCGTGAGGACCGTGGCACTAATCCAGATAATGTGCCCCTCCCCCCCCCTCCCATAAACCAATGGAATAGCCGGCTTTATTAACCATTAAGGCCCTTATTTTTTATGCGTCCACAAATTGTATGTAATGTTTATTGCACTATCAACTAGTGACTAACTCCTATTGCAATAACAATTTTCATTACTTCGATTAACTTTTTGTTTTTTAATTGTATGGTGGTGTCGAATAGTTTGTAGATAAATAATTGGCTTGTTTATCGCCGGAAGTGATCGTTCTAAGGTTTAATACACTGGTGGGTCTTGTTTTAGCTATATAGCTCACTTATAACGTTTTAATATTATAATAACATTAGTGCAAAACTAAGTTTTAGGTATCATTACTTAGTTGTGTGAAAGTAACGGTTCTCATTCAATTTATAAGTACGAAATATGTAAATATATTTTATAATTATATATACAGTAGTTAATTTAAATGGAAGTACACTGTATTAGATGTCATTAATAATTAAAGAAATAGAATAACACGATCAAAGTATTATTATTATTATTATGGTAGTCTGGTCTGTTCCATAAGTCCCAACCTTGAGAGGCCGTTGCCCCCGGGTCCGGCGGTGCTATCTCCATCCCATCCCTTCAACCCTTGGCCAGGGCGTGTACACGTGAGTAATCCATTAGTACCACGCCCTTCCCACCTCCCTCACCTGCACCTCGACACGCAACCAACTCAACCCTTCATTCCCTACGCACAGTCCACGTCTATCCACAGATTAAATGTTTATGTTAACGATTTGTGAAGTAATTTCTTTTGTCATTCAAGAACTGTCGGGTCACTAACAACGAGAAAAGATTATCTGATTGATACAATTTACCATACAGATTTTAGATATAATGTTACCACAGTAACTGGTTATCCATCATCATGGCTAGCATCATCCCCTATGTTTATTCCTCTGAAAGTTTGGAATGAGAAAAGCTAATTTTTTTCGGTTTTCAAACTAATCACACACGATTTAGATTTAAGGTTTATGAATATCACATAATGTACAATCACTGAGATCGATTCCACATAAATCGATTCTCCATGATGGAGGAGTGTGACAAAAATTCCAATGTGTGCTTAGAGTAATATGATTCTTTAATTTCTTAATAAAGTTGGATCTAAGAAGTTCCCCAAAAAATAAAACAAAATAATAAAATAAGTTTGTTTACCTAAAGTTAGATAGCTCATTATAATATTTACTTATAAATTACATTTTAAATAATCATTTGTACTAAGAATTATAAAACTTTATTAAGTTCTTAGACGTGTAAAAAAGAAAATTAAATAACGTTACAATATCTTGGGATGGATGGAGTGGGCGCTTGTTTCGTGTTGCTCTCATACAAAATTTAATCCATAAAAAATGCGGTGGCCAACGATTCGATCATATCTCAGCATTTTATTAATTTAGCCATTTTGCAATACACTCATAACATCAGACACGTGAATGTATTCTACTTAACAACCTGTTAGTGTTAGGTCTATCTCAGGAACATCTAAAAGTTAATATTTGCGAGGCGTGTTTAAATACAATAAAACACTCTCAAAGATGCGATATGTAAACGAACAACGTCCTATATTTTGTGAAGCAGTTTCTCTTTGTTCACTGTTTATTTTGGGAAGTTTATACGTTCTCTTCGTTTCTAGTTTCTTTGCAGTTGACATTGTATTAGTAATATAAATTGGTTATGTATCAACGTTAAATTTAATTAATCGTAACTGATAAGAATATGCAGCAATTAAAATCTTGCAGTGTCAAATATTAGTTATAAATGGAATAAAATTAAAATAAATCAATAAACTACATTAGTAAGCAGTAATATAATAACCAAATAGTTCTTACTGTAAACCTGTTTTATCTGTGTGATAACAAATAATATATTTGACAGTATTAAAATGTTTATAATTTAAAAATAATAAAAGTAGGACCATTTACAACAGAAACCTTTTTTAATACATCCCAATTTAATTTTGCGACATCAACTTTGATTAAATATATCAACATATATAAAAAACATATTATTTTGAAAGAATTATGTAAACAACTACGGATGGAAATGAAAACATTAAACATGCTTGCTTACAAACAAATCAAAACATTAATTGTCCAGATTATGTCAAGTAAAGGTATTACACCTGCAAACAGTTGTTTTATGGACAGTTTGTCGTCACAGAGAAGGAGACAGAGGTCGCATTCAGTAGTGCGCTGAGTGTGTGTCGAGTCGTCAGTTCTCCATTTTGCCAGGCACATGGAAGTGCGAGCACCTTGTCAGCCCCTTTCCCCCCCCCCCCAAATACTCAAGGATAAATGTACAGCAATTATTATTACTTTAGATCAGAAAAATAAGGTCTTTTTGGAGAGAGTTAATCATCGTTAGTAGCCAGTCTAATCGAACATATACAGCCATCGAACATATACAGCCATCGAACATATACAGCCATCGAACATATACAGCCATCGAACATATACAGCCATCGAACATATACAGCCATCGAACATATACAGCCATCGAACATATACAGCCATCGAACATATACAGCCATCGAACAAATACAGCCATCGAACATATACAGCCATCGAACATACACAGCCATCATACACTTTCATAATCTCTCATGTATATCTTAAAATAAGCAGAAACAAAATTTGTCTCCAACTCATTTTATATCCGAAATCCGGAGATATCAAACAATCAAATAACCGATTCAAGATGAAAGATGGGGAGAACAGTAGACTTGTTGTCAAGTATCCTAAATCAATTCATTCATTCTTAAATCCTTTGATTCGTTCATTAAAGATGCTTCTGCTCCTTATTCTCTGTGTTATCGTACAGTTCTGTATTGATAAGAGCTGTTCAATAGTTGCCGAGTTCTCATAGTTAAGTTAAAATATTTTTATTAACATGTGCACTGTTTCAGTCAGTACTTTTGGTAAGTTAAAAGTACCACAGTATATTATGAAAGTTTATTACTATCCAGAAATGAAAAATTCTTGTTGATTGATTAATTTTACGACACTAAGTCGTAAGTACCCCGGTCGTAAGTCGTATCACAATGCAACTCTCGTACACGTACGTGATTATCACCTCATTAGACTACGCCATTTTTACTCATTTGCAGTTCCACAAGGTCAGGAGGCCAGGTACTGTCGCCTGGAATACAAACAATAAAACTAGTTGTGCTTTTGTCTGTGTATTTACACTGCACGGCAACCGTGGTAAAGGTGGTGGAGTCATTTCCTGTGACGTTCATTGCCAATGCGAGACGTAATCGTTACAATGTCTGTAACCAATGGTATTTAGTTCCGGTATAATAGGCCAGTAAGTAAGCGACCTGCGTGTTATATTTCGTAAATAACATTCTGAATATATCGTTGTTCTAAGCTTTATTATTTGGTGTTAATCAAACCACCAAATGGTCACTGATACTAATGACGTAATGGGTGAGGCTTGCTGTTTTGCCGTCAGCTGTCCGCCTCCTGATTGCCATGACAATTTTTAAACGGAATTACACTGTGATGAAGAGTAGTTCTCTGCCTCACTTCTACCACTCAGTGCATCTCACTCCCATCAGTGCGTTCAGTAGGTCGTTTTCTAAGCGGCCTATAAATAGGTTTCTTGTTTATGTAGCAGCAGTGGTTCCCAACATTTTAGTTCCAGAGAACCTGAGGCTTTTTTCGTGACTTGGCGTACCACTAGTTTTGCTTCTTGGAGCTTTCAATCTCTCCATTGATGGCTGCGCTAAAACTTTAATCTAAAACTGAGTTTGTAAAAAAAATTGTATGCCATTTACATTGTAGCCACTTCAGGGGGTTTATCAGTTGAATTCTGTTCTGCTGGAGCAGACTTACCAGTTTAAAAAATTGATTCACCTCCTTCAAAGAAAAATTATCCCACGTTGACGGAACATTTCCCTTTATGTTTGTCGTGATTAAAAACATCTGCATTCAATCAGAAATGCTCTGGTGTACCACGTGTTAACACTGGGTTAAATGATTAAAATACTTAACTTTTCGTGTAAAATTTAGACAAACTGTTAGACAGTTAGACATTTTATTTAGCCTTTGGAATTGTTGGTCATTAAATTTTCAGTTCATATTCTAAATATATTTTTACATTATTTAGATGCCCTGTGAACCGTTCTCTAAGCGCAGGTCGAAATTAAGGTAACCAGTATTCTTCTGGACCTAATCCGGAACGCACTTAAATCATTGGTAGATTAACTCAAGGTTGACTTGAGCCTCGTTTGGATTGTCAAAGAATGTGTACTTAAATATGGGTGTGTTTATAAAATAAAATATTAATTGTTAATAATTAAGTGTATTTCAGATGAAAATAATTGGATTATGAGTTAAACATGTATTTTAAACTCAACATATTTATTGTATTTTACCAATACGTTACTAAAATAAAAAATAATTGTCTGCCAAATCAGAAAATTGGCAAAATTTGCCATCTCGGATGGTCTTAAAAAAATAATGGGACCCACATCCAATATTTGATACTGTCATTGTAACCAACTCATCTGACCGGGTGTTCGGTTTCTTTTCCCAGTTCAGCTTTTATTTTCCTTCCTCCAATTATTGTTTTATATAGTGGAGTGATAACTCGCACACCGTACATTAGCGTACCTAACCGTATTATGATAGGCGATGCATGACAAAAATGTTACGCATCCCTGATCATGCAAATTTATGAATGAGAACAATGCGCAAGCGCTATGCAGCCTTTATCACATTATTTCCATGCTGTTGAGAATTGATAATACTGGGTAAATAAAATTCTAGTTATGAATCTTAATTCTCTGACTGTTTATTTAGTAAGGCTTCCATCATTGCGAAACCAAATACTGTAATGAAAGAGAAACAAATGTTTGAAGAGTTCCGACGTAAAAAGAAGTGCATTGTAGAATGCAATCTGAGAAAATGATTTGTGTTATCACCAACTACTTCCTTGAAAAGCTTGATATAAAAAACTACAACTTCGTCAGCGGCACTACAGCGTGCTTGGCATTGACACAGTGGCTGTTGTCTCATTATTCGATATCAACCATCTCATAAGACTTGTTTCTTATACCCTGTATTGGCAGTTTATATGATGTCGCATTTTTATTCAGTCGGTTGCGATGTGCGTTTACTTTATTGTAATTATGACATTTTACGCAGCGGTTAAAACCAGGTGGACATAATCCAGACTACTGTTCGGAATATTACTGAATTACTGATGGCGACTCATTGTTTAACCCTTTTAGTGCCAACGTCCTGTTATCTGGACTTCCCAAAACCCAGGACGTTGGTTAACCGGACGTCACAAACAAAATTTCTTGAACAATACAAAAACATGATCGTAAAATCGTCCGTAAAAATGATCGTATCGTAAAACTTGAGGCATCATTTGGTAGATGAAGAACTGTTTAGTCGACCATAAGATTGAGGTTTTTTAATTGAGTGTTTTTGATTTTTTTCAGGTATACACAGTGATTTTTGCTAAGGACCTAACAGTATTAACTGGTGAAGATTTTAAGTTTGAAAACTCAAAGTATTATTAACTTACGTTCCACTAGATTGGATCTTTATACTCATGCAGTATTTAATATAACTCATTACAATAACTAACACGAATCATATGAACCGACTGTTTTAGCCCGCTGACGGAAAGATTATGTATATTTTCCAGAGGGGTGTCAAATTTCTCCAGCAGTGGCTTGACAGTTTGGGGAACGGCCACCTTAATTACCAACTTATATATTTTTTTAGCAGGCATTTTTGTTTCATTTCATATCGTTAGTTTAGAAACCTCTCCCCTTGTTGATCCATGATCGGCTCCCAGCCGCTAGAACTTGATACAGTACCCACGCTACCTATAGAACCATAGACCGGTTCATTTAGAACGTGCGACGTTTCCTTCCTTTTTATAGACCGTAGATGAGAAGGCACCTCCAACATCCGCCTCCGACCAGTAATTGCTCACAATTAAAGCAGCTTTGCTGCTAATTACTTCCGTACTCTATGGATGGATTTAACCACGTGACTATATAAATGCAGCTGTTAACCGTATCGACACTCTGGCAGAATCTTCCAAGCAGTCATGTATTATGTTTTGGTTTTTACATAGTATACAGGCTTTACAACAACTAAGCAGACATTATAAAGAAGTAGTGTATGAATATTTAATAATGGTTACCAGGTAGGCAGTGTTATACTAAGCTGAGATAGTCCAGTGAACAAGCCAATTCTTGCGTTTTATGAAAGTATACTGTAAGTACAATTCACACTTCAAATTACAACATTTCCCAAAATACGTATTGTAGAATAGGTAAAAGAGTATGAGGGCTAGGTGAGTATGGAATTCTACAACAGAAATTATTTGTAAAAAAGCGACTGAAAATTGCACAATGCCTCTCGTATATGGTGAGCCGCTTCTTTACAAACAATTTTGACTGTACAAGAACGTTTTGCGAATGCGCTATCAGTCTGAAACTGCGCATCATTCACGTCAACTAACTATTTGCTGAACTATAAACATGATTCCTTAAAAATTGAACCAAAAAGAGGCCGTCCAACCACAATAGTAGCATGCTGACAGCCGACGACGTCCTCCCCACCTTATGTTGCATTCAGTCGATCCTCCACTGAAATATTCAATTTTAGAGCGTTAAGGCTATTCTTTGTTATCTATTGAGATTTCCAACAGATTTTTTAATTAATTTCTCTTATTATTTCATATAAGCTTCTTAAAACAGTAGATCTGGTCATTTTCAATTATGAGCATGGATATAATTATTATTAAACATAGTTTTCTTTGTATGAAAACAATAAGCAATTTAATCAATTCTTACTTGTTGCTGTTTTTTTTTCTTTTTTTTTTCTAATATGATCTAGTTCTCTTAGCGAGCGCTTTTTTCCGTTTTTCCGATAATTTTGGTGTCTTATTTTCAACAGATTTTATAATTATTATTATATTACAACATTAGATCTGGTCACTTTGAATTATGAGCATGGATATGATTATTATTAGACTTGTAGAAAACAATAAGCAATTGAATCTATTTTTTCCCTTTATGTTCTTTCTCTTGTGATGTCGTTCTGTCAGCGAATGCCTTTTTCCATT
>JAQJVL010000015.1:2959293-3002807 GCA_035578905.1 Stictocephala bisonia | reverse complement strand
TTTATCACTTCTGCCTTCAATAAAGAGGGCTATAGGGTTTCTTTTGGGGGGGATCTAACAACAAATAATTGGGAGAGGGATTTGAGTCATGATTTTAAAAAAGTAGGCGTCAAAAAAATATTAAAATAAAAAAAATTCCACTATTTAATTTTGAAATGTAAACTATGGCCATATAAACTAACTGCACTACATCACCGTTGCAATTCTTCTTGCCTTGATATTGCAAGGGAGGTCTTGCAAAAAGAAAAAAAACGCTCACTTTAAAACACCGTCATCTGTATTATTCACTCACCAAACAACGATTTACAATCACTAGACCCACTATGATTTAAAATAAGTGATATTACAACCCACTATCTATAACAATTACTGTTTACTGACTGACTGGCCTTTATATAGTTTACGACTGGTTTTTTACTTGAAAACTCCAGAAACAGAAACTTGGAACAGTAACGAATTGAAAGTATACGTTTCTTATCAAAATTAGATTAACGCAAAATAATTTATCTCTATGTATTATAAAAACTATTTAAGCAAAAAAACCTTTTTTAACAACATATGATATGTTACAAGAAATTAGTTTTGCCAATTCTTACAAACACTAACAATCTAACCTAGATCTAAAATATTTTAGTATTTTTCAGTACATCTACAAAAAACTGTCGTTTGTTGGTTGCGTATCAAAGTTTACTATTTTAAATTTTATACTTTGTTAGAGTAGTATACATCGATCTGGTCGATATAGTAAGACTGAGCCTCGACGTTATCGCTGTCGGAACACCTCACCTATAGGCGAATCGATTACACAAAGTCTCGAGAATTGCTGATTTGATGATAACATTCCGAGTCGGATCATGCAGATACGACGTGGATATCACCAGAACCGCCGACAGGAGCCCTGTGTTTAGGAAACTTACACACGCGTGTTTTAGTCGCATCTTGGAGCAGTATGGTCCCATCGCATGATAGAGTTAGCACGAGTCGTGTTCATGTCAAGAATATGTATTTTTTAAGGTGGTTTAGAAACATTGTACAAAAATAACTTCACAGTCGTTTTGCTTGGCCACAAAGACTGTGAAATAGAAAAGTTTTAAAAATATTCTAAACACGTCATTCCACAATATCCGTTTAGAAAATTTACAGTAAAAAATAAAATAAATAAATATAAATGCGTGTAGTGTTGGTTTGGTCAGTAACGAGCGTGGCGCTGAGCACGTTTCAGCGTGACGAAGTGGCCAGCACTCAGAAGGCGGACACCTCCGCCTAATAAAGCGATCCACTCAGCTGATTGTACGAATGCCTCTAGGTTCTCACAGCCCACCGTTCCGTTCCATTCACATGCTTTCCCGCTTCAATCAAATTGTTAAATGAATTATAGAGTACAGTTACTTATTGCTCACTCTCCCGTTCATGTTTAGCATATCTTTTTATCGTATATTTCATTAAACAGTTGTGAATATTTTGTATGGTGTTGCTTATTCACGATGTCGTTTAGAAGGATGCATCATTTTATTACGATCATTGTGATTTTATTTCAACGAGCAATGTTATACCATCGTAGCCGCCAACCATTTGCGTGATTAGCTTTAGTGGTTGTAAGTAGATTGGCGGGAATGTGCTAAAGCTGTAAAACAGCTGTTTATTATTACTTGGTGGCGCCAAGCTCCGTAATCAGCTGTTCACTACAGTTTATAGCCAACCATTTACATAGCTCTTAACTACGGCTGATCCAGAACTTCTGTTATGGTGGTGTCATTTACTGCAGTACTTATCTATTGTAATGGTTATAGTTTTAACCATTAAAGGTATCAATAAAACAATAATACTCGACTGTTTCAGAAATTGAAAACTATAATATTTAAAGCATATGTTAGGTTAGGTTAGGATAGGTTGGTTATCATCCAACGTCATAATTGTTACAAAACAAAATACTTAATATTTTTACTTCAAAATCTAAAAGTAACGTGTTTTCATTGAAAGTGAAGTGTCTTCATTGAAAGTAAAGCGTCCTCATTGAAAGTAAAGTGTCATCATCGTAATAAAGTGTCCTCATCGAAAGTAAAGCGTCCTCATTGAAAGTAAAGGTCCTCATAGTATAAGTTGGAACGTCAGCCTCATTTCCTCAGACCAATAGATTTAGCTACCCTGGGAATAAGTAAACTAAATTTCTAATACGTTGGTGGTAACATAGACTGTAATAGTAATGTGTACTCTAAAACGAGGGTGTCTACTCCAAGAGTGTGGTCTTTCAAAAGAATGTTCCTAAAAGTAAGAGTACTTGACCTAAAATGTAACGGTGCTCACTCAGTAAGTGTGACCCTAAAGTAATATGACACGTAAAACGTAAACGTACTTAGTCGATATGTATATCCATAAAAGTAAGGTTATTTATTCTAAAGTATTATTTTCTATTTATTTATTCTTAAGACGCCGACCGTCAAAATTTGGGTGACTTAGGATTTCGAATGAGTGTGATGAGTCAAGATGAACGAGTTTAGTCATTGTTACTATCTGAGTTCGACTTAGCTCAGTAAGGACTATTTATTAATAGCCCAGGGCAACTATGGGAATCACAGCTTTACGTGGAATCCGAACCACGTAGTGTTGGTCTGATTTTCAGCTAACTGACAAGTCTGACAATCAGTTCTCTTTCCCACACAACATCTGAACCTTGACTACCATCCAAGATGGACACCCCAGACAAGTAGTGTTCACGTCGATGGCAACTATTGAGCGGACGCCGTATCGGTATTAAGAGGAACACAACTCAAATGCTTGAACCTTCACAACATTACAGTAATATAACTCTCAAGGTATTTTCTCCTAAATTATAACCTTAAAAGCAAGAGTTATTAACTCTGAATTATTTTTCAGAAAGTTTGGATATTTTTTTATTAAAGTTAGTCTCTAAAAATAACGCCAATCATATGGTTTTCATGTAAATAAACAGGGCCACGTGAGATATTCTTGGTTTCACCACTGTAAAATTGTAAATATAATACGAGGCATTTGAAATTAACTAAGAAATATTTATTTAAAAACGATCCAAGCTACCGCTTTACTGATTCTTGTTGTCGTTTATAATATTCATTCTTACATTTGAGGCTTGTTACGTTGTACTTTTATAATCTGTAATAATTAAGCAAATTTTCAACCACTTATTATTATTAATTAAATCTGCAACAACAAAGCCTCACGTTGTCGCGTCATTCTGTAACGTTGTGCCTTTTGTTACATTATTTATTTTATTTATTTTAATTTATTGATTAAATTAAAATAATAATATTCAATAAATCAGAATTCTTTAATTCATTTCTTTTTTTGTCCCACGTTATTGGGTGACAATTTATAACCTTTTACCTTTAAAGAGGTTGTTGCTTTTATTAAAATTATTTATTTAATTTAATGAAAGTCATTAAATTATTGCATGATTGCTCTTAAATTGATCTCAGGGTCAATATACGGGTAATTCGGTGAGAAAACGTAGTATAATGAAACAAAAATTACTTTACAAAATTTAATTTATTTTACATTATTCAAAATCATTACGTTACTCAATTAGTATTTGCATTACAATAAAAATTCAATTTCAATATATTAAAAATGACAATCAGAACAATATTATTTAAAAAGTTGATAATTGATTTCTAGATTATAACTTAAATTATCAGTAAAACTTAGCTGAGTGTCCTCGTGGTCTTGAAGTTCAACCGCGTGGTTTAATAGACTGTATCGTGTTCTTAATACACATATTTTAATTTGATATTAAATCGTCAAGCACTATTTGTTTATCTTTATTAAAAATGATTTTAAAGAACAAAACTACCTTTGAATTTTAATAAATTCATCGAATAAAAAATTTACATGCCCGAAATCGCGGGATGTCGATGGATGATGACATCCTTCACGTTCTATGATCTGACTTTGAATGGGGCTAGAAACGTCTCTTCACCGTTGAAGTCGGATTCCCGCCTTTTTTCTTTTGGGTACGCGACTATGACCCTTCTGGGTATATCACGCTGTAGCTGTGTTGACAGCTGCTGCGGCCTACGGGCAAATTTGGAATGATATGTCCCGTTCTGATTGGTTCGTTTCAGAACTCGTCATCTGAGTTCTTCTACTGCACATCAGCCACTTGTGACCTGGAGGGGATTTAATGGAAAATAACTAACTGACAAGTTGATGCTTGTATCACGCTCCTACGTCGTAACTTGCTGACTGTTTAGTCTTAGATATTC
The DNA here is from genome assembly GCA_035578905.1 of Stictocephala bisonia. Classification (NCBI taxonomy): domain Eukaryota; kingdom Metazoa; phylum Arthropoda; class Insecta; order Hemiptera; family Membracidae; genus Stictocephala; species Stictocephala bisonia. The sequence goes on along the minus strand of JAQJVL010000015.1, from coordinate 2,998,569 downwards.
CCATATGTTTTGATACTTCTTGGAATTCGTCCCACCCATCCTGTGTTGAACAAAGGATTTGTTTACAGTGATTTATTGCTGGAGCCTCTCGTCTGTCCCACAGTTATTTTCCACATGACAATTCTCTAATATGATTTAAAACTCCTCCATTTATTTTAATTAAATATATTTCTTTTCTTTTATATAGTAATCTATTATTTATTAATTAATTTGCCTATCAATTTGGTGGACCCGTTACAGTACCCCCCGATTTTTTGCGATGTGTGAGTAACGCGAGTCAAAAAATCTTGATCTTAAACACGATTCGCCAAATTGTCGTTTTTTCTCAGATAAGTTTCATTTTACAATATTTATTATATTTAGTAAATTAAGTCTATTAACTATTCTATAATTCAATATCAGATTACATATTCTATGGCACTACATCATTATCTCCTTATCAACATTTAAGAATCCATATTTATCAAAATGAGTCCATTAAATCATTAATACAAATCAATCAATTACAATTCAATAAATCATAAAATTATCAATTACAAATTAGTTACCTGTGATTTAGAAATTCAAAAAATTCATTACATCCTACACAGTCATCAATAAAAATCAATAATTCAAAAGTTACATTTATCAAACAGTAATCCAATAAATCAAAATTGTTAACTAACAATTCTATAATTTATAAATCAAAAGTTTAACAATTCATTTCATTATACATAATTGTTCATAAAAATTTATATATTTTTAATTATTACAAGTTATCAATCAAAAATCCATCAGTCTTGGATTAAAAATTATCAAACAAAATTATACATTACATACTGAAATTCATACAACAACAATTAATACATCTTTAAGTTCTATACAAGTATTTATCAAGATTAATTAATCATTAAATTATGATTTCCTCTTAGTTAGTAAATGATTAGTTTCCACTGGCAAATTATTTCATTTGCTAGTACAAATTCAAAAATTATAAATCTAAAATCAATACATCATCAGAAATTATACAAGTTCTTATTTGAAATCAATGACTCATTCCACAATATGAAATCACTCATCAGAATACACAAGTCATATATCAAAATCAACAAAATATAAGTCATCATTTACTAGGTTACACTTCAAAATTAATTAATTATCAACTTACTTCTAGTTATTATATTTCTACATCATCATTAAAATCATATGACTTATTCATTACCATAACATGTTATATATTTCATCAATTCATAAATGAATCATCATTTATTTATTTAAGTATTTCATTAACATCCTATATTAATTTGTCAATCATTTTTCAATACCCTGTCATATATTTCAAATATATTCTCAACTCCTTTAACCATTTTTAAATTCTTAACTTCGACATCAATCCTTTAAACCGTCTTTAAATGCAAATATCTATTATCAAACCATTAAACCATCTTTTAGATACTTAATCTCGTTATCAACCCTTTAAACCCTTCTTTTAATTCTGTAACCTGTTTCATTCCATTAACCATCTTTAATTACTGATATCCTATTTCACCCCTTTGTCCGTCTTTAAATACAAGTATCCGTTATCACTCCTTAAACCCTTCTTTTAATACAGTAACCTAATTTCAATCCATTGCCCTTTTTTTTAAATTCTGTATCCTATCTCATCCCATTAAACCTTCTTTAAATACAAGTATCCGTTATCAATCCTAAATCCATCTTTAAGTTCCTATATCTTTTTTCAATCTTTTATCTTTCTTTAATTTCTTGAATAAATTCTTAATCACTACACAGTCCACAACATTCTCAAATAAATCATTACCTCTAAAACAAATCTTTACATTATCAAGTCAGCCATTAATTACAAACAATTTTCCAAATACATTTTCAATCATCAATAAGTCATTATATTATCATACATATCATCAATCCCTGGTTAAATCTTAACATTTATCCTTGATCAATAAATCAAAAATCCCTTAAAACTTTTTACATATTATTTATTATTCAACAAATGATTAATTCTTAAAGTTGTACATCATTAATTACCAACTTATTTACATAATAAGTCATCAGATTATACTTATTATTTATTTGAAATGAAATTCGTCAGTCCTTAATCAAAGTTATCAAACAAAACGATACCTTTATCAGAAATACATGGTACACATATCATCAAATTATATACAAGTATTGATTAACAACAATAAGTTATCAACTCCTATTTTAATACAAGAATAGTTTGTATTATACATTGTTTACTAATCAACAGATGCATTACATAGTTCTTTGTCATTGATGCAAGTTATTATTATTATTTGTTACTTTATAATTTATTATAAAAATTATTGTAATTCTTTTTAGTAATAAGATTATTATTTGAATTAATATTTATATCTCACATATTATTGAATAATATAAAAAATTTATCAATAAACACCATTGTCATTTTTTCATTATTAAAAATTCATCATTTATAAATTATTTATACTTTGGTTTTGTTATTTATTTGTTATATGTTATTTATTTATTGCTATTATTTATTTCATACATATTTGCATAACATGTTGTTTTTTTATTTATTAGTTTGAAACATATTGCCAAATTGTAGCTGCGCCAGCGGGTCTGATGTCACTGCGCGTACTTTGGAATAGTTCATTTACAACACCATAGTGTTCAAGTATGGGCCAGGGTTCTGGAACATTGTAATTGTTCTTGTAGAATATTGTTCTTCTTCAGAAGTTATTGCTTATTTTGACAAAAGCTTAAAAACATTCACTCACTTTTATAAAACTGGAAACGGTCCATATGAAAAGTTTTACACTGGTTCGCACTCGTATTCATTCCAAGTTTCAAATGTTTGAATATTACAATTAAATTCAGTGAATATCTGATTCACAAGTCTATGGGTCTCGAGAGACTATAAACAGCAGAACAAAGATTGTCTTATGTCCAACTGGTTGATGCACTAGTGGTTGTTCTCGAGCATGTGCCGTTGTCCTAGTGTATGGGAGTGTTGTAGAGCCGTGTCAATAGGATGAGTCATCATCCGGCGTGTCCCTGCGATGACAGCTCAACTACGTCATGGGTCTCTGCATGGTACGCCGTTGTCCTCCGACCCCCCTCTGCGACACCACTGGCACTCATGTCCATTCGTGTCCATGTTTCACAAAATGTTCTGGTTGTCACTGATTATTTATTGGTCATAATCATTTTACCTGATTGTCATTTCACTTTGGTTACCTTTTGTATTAAATAATACATATAACTCAATTTAATCACAGACTGTTAATTATGGAAATAGCCTGTTTTTAATTGCATCAGCAATTAATTGAAGTAAAAAATTGTTTACAAATATTTAAACAAACTCATATTTAATCATCTTTCATATTGTCGATTATTACTTGTGTATACACACATATTACTTGTATACAAAACTTTAATTATTTATACATCTGCTAATATTACTTTGATATATTTTAAATTGATATATGCACTGTTAGTTATCATTATTAAGTTTGAAAATTTTCAAATAACTCATTATTGGTTGTTCATTATTGATATTTTAATAATGAATCATATTTACTATTATTTTTCATTCATATCAAGTTATTATTTCTATTATTATTCTTGCATCATTGACACATAAAAGTTTACACAAAATTATCATCAAACATTGCAATTATTTTCATCATCAAATTTTACACTCACATATTTATCATATTAAATTCATTACTTACCATATTATTTATCAAAGTACTAATCTATTGGTGTCTGTAACATGACTTTGGTAAATGGGGACTTGCCATGCTACAGATCACTGTAAGCTTTTAGTTTTTAGACGCTGTCGTCAAGGTTAACCAACACCTGAAACTGATATACTGTGCCATTGTGTGATTAATAGAGTACTTGGCGTTGAATAATTTAGAATTTGGAAAGTGACTAGTTGTAATTATGGTCGAATCGTACTGCTATTAACCACTGGCTATTTTCCCTTCATAAAATTCTTATGATGATTAAACATCATAAACATCTATAATAGCATATACAATGTACATACTTGAGTTATTTCAACATCAACATACACAAGTTGCATTAAAAAATTATTATAAAGAATCTCCTTTCATTACATTAGTTAAATACATCCTGGAATCATATCATCTTGTTGTCTGAGTAGTTTTCATTATAAACAAAACAATTTGTAAATACAAAGTGTTTTAAAAAGCTTGATGCATTTCAGTCTAACATACATGGCACATTCTACCAATGTTGTATTCAAAATATGGACATAAACAAGTTATATTAACAGGGTAGTTTAAACAATCTCCCTAAATCAGCTTGATATCACATCAATCTCCTATTATCATTTGTTTTATATTCATTTAGTCATTTCAATATAAGTATAAACAAGTTACAATAACACAGTATTGTAAAAGAAATTCTCCTTTCATTATTTTAACAGCGTATACACAATGTGTGTATTTGGATTATACTCAATGTCAACATACAAGAGTTATAAAAACAGAGTATTACATTATACTTTGTTTACTTCATCATGATTTAACATTTCTTTGAGTCATATCATATTATTATTTAAATCATTTTTAGCATAAACATTGACAAGTCATTAGAACATTGTTTAGTATTAACCAGTTATCCTATAAGGTTTTACAAGATAGGCCTATCTCACCTATTTCATTTTATGTGAACCTAGTCATTGCATTATTATTTGGTTCATATTTTATTTATGTATACATGGTTTATGGTAACAATATATTTTAGTAAATCTCCATATTTCTTTCTAGTTTTACTCATTTATCAGGTTATTATTTTAAAATATTCAATATAAACATTCATGGATTATGAAACAAGCTACTATAAATCATCATCTAAAAATCATTTTATTATTAGTGTTATATTCATTTAACACATATTATTATCAAAGTTTCATTTAAATCATTTAATATCTTTCATTTTCATTAACAACTCTCTGGTTATTATTCTTTTTCACAAATTTTTAATTAGGCCTACCATATATTTATTATTATGGCATCTCTAAATATTCTTTCTTTCAATAGTTATTTTTACCATTAAAGATATTTATTTATCATCTTAGTTTAACATGAATATCATATTATTTCAATGTTTTATTTAAATCTCCTATTCAATCATAAATTCACCTTACTGTCAATATTACTATTCTTCAACTAGGCCTACTCTGTTTTTTATCATGTGACATCCTTAAATATTTTTCATCTAACAATCATCTCTACACTTTCTTTATTTGTTTTTTTACAACCCCCCTATCATTAAAGTTACCTTGTTTCAATTGCTGTTTATTTATTATTATTTCTAAGTATTTTTTAGTGAACAGCTGAGTTTGCAGTTTAGTTTTCTGAGCAAATGTAGTTATCCGAGAGCACTGATTTAAATTTTTTCTTTTTATATTTAAAGTTTGAGAAGCATGATAGGTTATAATATCTCATCACATAGTTTACAAAGTCATCCGTGTTCAATTCAAAGTTTTCACCCCCCATCATATTATTTTCAACTTCCTTTTGTTTGTTTAGGCCCCAATATTTATTTATGATCTCCATCTCAAACTTGAAGAACTCATTTAGCTCCTCAACCCTACTTCTGATCATTTTTAGTTTTTTATTTTCTTGACATCTGAAGTCATCTACTACACTTTCAAAGTTAAAGTTACTGAGTGCTAGAGTTTCATTTATTTGTCCTATTTTGCTATCTAACACTGTGTTTAGATGCCCTATCTGGTTTTCTATTTCATCATTTATTTTAGGCCTACTGGTTTGGTTACTTAGTTCATAGCCTATCTCTCTTGGAGTTGCATTTGCTTTTGAGTGTTCATTTAGTTCATACTCAACAAAGTCTACATTTACTCTTTTAGTTTCATTGACAAAGTTGTCTTTATTACTCCCTATCCTATCATCAACTTCTTTCATGTGCTCATTCATTTTCATATTAGATTCATTTAACTTAATTACACCCTCACTTGCTTCTTTAATCTTCACACTTCTTCCACCTAACCTTACATTGATCTCATCAAGTTTAAAGTTTATTTCATTGTTTATGTTTATCAGAAAATCTAACCTCACATTAGTTTCCTCTTTTAGCTTTAAGTTACTGTCATTTGCTTCTTTCATTTTAACATTAACCTCCCCTAATTTAACATTAATCTCCTCTAGCTTGGTATTTATGTCATTATTTACTCCTAACAGCAACTCTATTTTATTGGACAATAGGCTGTCCTTATCATTATTTACTTTGATAGGTTCTTGCCTATCTTTGTTCTCTACTTCATTCACAACATTAACCTCCTTTATCTCACTAACTTTATTTTCAACTTGATTTATATTTCTCCTAAACTCATTTTTTATTTCATTAAGTTTAGTTTCTAGGTTTGTATTTATGTTATTAAGTTTTGTCTCTAAGTTGTCATATTTAGTGTTCATACCTTCATTTATTTTAGTCATGTTAGTTTTCATATCATTGAGTTTAGTCTCAAAATTATCTTGTTTAGTATGTATTTTTACCAGCATATCCATTATACTGGACAATGTGTATTCTCTACTTGATTCTGGCCTAACTTCATCATTTTCGGTTTTATTTTTGTTTAACTTGATTTCCCTGATAACACTCAGAGAGGTATCTGAATCCTCAGAATCCAACTCTGAGTTCTGGATTATATCAACATCAGCCATTATTATAAATTATAATTTAATAAATTCAAAATTTATTACTCTACACAGTTTTTCTTTTACTCAAATGAATATTGAATTTAAGTTAAACAAAAATATTTTCTTATTATTTTTTCTTTTTATATTTAATTTATTTTAAATCAAATGTCAATTGATTAAACTAAATGAAAATTACATGAATTCAGCATTCTTTACTAATGTTATTGTCAATTATTGTTGACAAATTATTATAATTCTTTATTTTAAATATTTTTTGAATAGATTAAAATTTACTACTTATTATACTACGTCGTCTCACGTTGTGCACGCCATTCTGTTACGTTGTACTTTCGTTACATGTAATAATTAAGTAAATTTTCAACCACTTATTATTATTAATTAAATCTGCAACAACAAAGCCTCACGTTGTCGCGTCATTCTGTAACGTTGTGCCTTTCGTTACATTATTTATTTTATTTATTTTAATTTATTGATTAAATTAAAATAATAATATTCAATAAATCAGAATTCTTTAATTCATTTCTTTTTTTGTCCCACGTTATTGGGTGACAATTTATAACCTTTTACCTTTAAAGAGGTTGTTGCTTTTATTAAAATTATTTATTTAATTTAATGAAAGTCATTAAATTATTGCATGATTGCTCTTAAATTGATCTCAGGGTCAATATACGGGTAATTCGGTGAGAAAACGTAGTATAATGAAACAAAAATTACTTTACAAAATTTAATTTATTTTACATTATTCAAAATCATTACGTTACTCAATTAGTATTTGCATTACAATAAAAATTCAATTTCAATATATTAAAAATGACAATCAGAACAATATTATTTAAAAAGTTGATAATTGATTTCTAGATTATAACTTAAATTATCAGTAAAACTTAGCTGAGTGTCCTCGTGGTCTTGAAGTTCAACCGCGTGGTTTAATAGACTGTATCGTGTTCTTAATACACATATTTTAATTTGATATTAAATCGTCAAGCACTATTTGTTTATCTTTATTAAAAATGATTTTAAAGAACAAAACTACCTTTGAATTTTAATAAATTCATCGAATAAAAAATTTACATGCCCGAAATCGCGGGATGTCGATGGATGATGACATCCTTCACGTTCTATGATCTGACTTTGAATGGGGCTAGAAACGTCTCTTCACCGTTGAAGTCGGATTCCCGCCTTTTTTCTTTTGGGTACGCGACTATGACCCTTCTGGGTATATCACGCTGTAGCTGTGTTGACAGCTGCTGCGGCCTACGGGCAAATTTGGAATGATATGTCCCGTTCTGATTGGTTCGTTTCAGAACTCGTCATCTGAGTTCTTCTACTGCACATCAGCCACTTGTGACCTGGAGGGGATTTAATGGAAAATAACTAACTGACAAGTTGATGCTTGTATCACGCTCCTACGTCGTAACTTGCTGACTGTTTAGTCTTAGATATTCCCATATGTTTTGATACTTCTTGGAATTCGTCCCACCCATCCTGTGTTGAACAAAGGATTTGTTTACAGTGATTTATTGCTGGAGCCTCTCGTCTGTCCCACAGTTATTTTCCACATGACAATTCTCTAATATGATTTAAAACTCCTCCATTTATTTTAATTAAATATATTTCTTTTCTTTTATATAGTAATCTATTATTTATTAATTAATTTGCCTATCAATTTGGTGGACCCGTTACAGGCTAGATATTTGTTTTAATTTTAATTTTACCATTTACTTAATGTTTTTGTAAATTTTAAATTAAGTAAGAAAGTAAATGCCGGTTTGATGGCTCTGCAAAATCCGTGTCCCAATGTTTTAATCCCCAATTGAATTCACGTTCGGTACTTTCTTGAATAAAGTTCTCGGACAGCTTGCTGCCCATGTGAACTAGTGAGTGACATTTTTAAAGAGAAGTAGTCGATAATATTGGTCCAAACATGTTAACCCTCCTTTAATGTAACACTACGTTATTGGTACCTCTCGTTATATGTACTATATACTTATCTACGTAAGGTAAGTAAACGTTATTTTCTATTACATCTCGTTAATAGTTTGAATTCAGTAATTACAACTAAGTTTACAAAACTTAGTCTACTCAAATTTGAATTGCATCCATCAGCAATTCAAAGGAGTATGTATGAAATTTAAAGTTATATTACTATATTTATTTGTATCATTTTCATGTCCATGACATAGCCTTGTTTGTTAAATTATTAATGCTATTTATAATTATTATAATAAATAGATATATATATTATATTATATATATATATATATATATATATATATATATATATATATATATATATTGGAATTTAATTGTGTGTGATTTTTTCTTTAGGGATGGAAGTACCGAATGGTATTTTTCCTTCTATTCACTCGCAAATTGATTTCAACTTTTATAGTGAATAGTTGACATGCTTTAAGTTTATACGACTGCAGTATATCATATATTACTTAAATACACGTTTGATATGCAAAATCAGAAAATATACATAAGCATCGTCACAGTTCATAACGTATTTAAATTGCCATATGCTGTTGAAGGCCTATCTGCGCCATCACAAACAGCTCGGCGAGGCAATGTAGAGATTGTCAACCGGGTGTGAAGATCGGTGTAGATATCGCTGAACTGCCCAGATCGATCTGGGGAACCGAGTGAAGATATCGCTACATACACAGTGATGCGAGGAGCACAGGTGCGACCTGGTTGTGTAATGCTGCGGCCATCGCCTTTACTCGGAGCACTCGATAATTATCTCAACTATAACACAAAGCATCGTATTAAGTGAACAAACTGGAATTTTATTGTTGTATAAGCCTTTTAGTTAGTTTAATTTGTATTAAGCTCGCACCAATTTTGTTTCTTTTTCAAATAATAGTCCCTAATCTGTTGTTGGTCAAAGTTTAATTTTAGCTTCATTATCATGAAACATGTTAATATAACACGACACAAATGTATTTAAATATAAATTCAAAAAGAATATAAAATATTTGTTGGCCGATTTTGATACACCACCTTTACCATCCTCAGACCAGAGTGATTCACAAAGAAATGAAACATAATCAATCTCGAACACTGGGGACTCAAGTGCACGATCTCAATTTGAGGCCAGTTATTACAAAGTGAAATTATTAGCGTAATTATCCCCAAAGATCACTGCATTAGTTTATTAGTTAAAATCAAACTGCCTCGTTTAGCAACAGAATATTATATTTGTTACATTTATGTCATTCGCAATTCATATTGGAACATTTTGCAATCGGTTTCCTGTCGGCCATATTGATTTTAATTCCGTAAGAACAATCTTATTTGCGAATCAATATTTTTTCGTTATTTAAAATGTTTGTCATTTAAATTTCATCATATTGCGCATTGGGGTTGCTTTTGAGATATTCAATACAGACGCCTAGTTTTGAAAAACAGGTGAAAATAAAAACTTAAAACTAAATATTTCTTCTATTTTTTTTCTACAAAACTAATTAGGAATTCAGCAAAGCAATTTCAACGCGCTATTGCATTCTTGATGAAATGCAATTTTTTTTTTTGAAAACCCCGTTTTATAATAACTGTTAAATTTGGATACGCGTGATCTTAAGTCCGGTTCGAAAACAACATTGTTCTTATGGGATTAAAAAGAACATGTCCGACAGCATCTGCAGACCTTATAAAGAGACTCTCCTATTTTAGTCCCGTTAAAATTTGTATTGGTTTTTTCGTCTCTTTTATGGATTCTTTAGGTATATGTAGGCCTATTTATTCTTTACTCGTTCTATGTTTTGCTTTGAACAGTAGATTCGCCTAAACTACATTTCCAACATATATGTTTATTACGTAACCACGGCTGATCTGTGTGTTAATTAATTGGCGGTGACTATTGAAATGCTATTTTGCAGGAAGTATCCCCACACCTTCAGTGTTTCCCCGAATATTTTATGCTGTGACTATAAATCCCTTATCGTTCATTTTTGTAGTTTGATTTCCGTGAGAAACTGGGTTTTTTTAACTAAAGTCTACTGATGAGTTGAGGAAGATGAAAATTAATTAGTTTTCCAATTTAATCAACGACTTCGGTTACATCATAATAATAATTGTGTATATACCACATTATTTTTCATGTAAAATAATTTCATTACCATAATGACGTAACTGAACCGTACCGTTCATTACTCCAAACATATCCGTATGGTAACTATTTTAATACGATATTCTTAGTAGTTATTGTACCATAAAATGAACAATTAATTGTTTTTATTGTATTGAAATATTTAATGTTTAAACCAATGAGTGTATAAGATCTGTAGATCATTTCGTGATTCGAACGTCAATTATTGATTCACTACAAATTAATTAAATTGCGACTATGAAATTTAATAATCTAACGTTTACAATGGAAATCCTAAAATTTTAAAAAGTTTCTTCAACCAGCTAAATAGTTATGTCTGGCAATATTCTGTTACTTTAAAGAATTTTAATTTGTTAAACTTTTAATATTTTATAAATTTGAAAAGATTTTTTGTTATTGAACAAATATAAAGCTTAAAATAGTACTAAAGTAGTAGGCTATAAACACTAATCTAAATACTATACTATAATTAATTATATTTTTGTTTTATTTATTGAGATTTATTTAAAAAAAGAAATCAGATTATCTTTAAAAACCCCGTTTAAAACAAACTAATTTTTAAACATTTTAAACATTAAATTTTTTCTTATCTTATTAACATTGTTGTATAAATATAAGTTTAAGAAGGAATTATTTATTGTGTTATTAATAATTATAGGATTAATATATAAAAAGGGTACGTGTCAATTTTGCTGGAAAATACTTCTATTATCTTTTTTATTGTGTATTTTTATTTAGCTTATAAAACTGTTTAAAAAATTAGGTCAAGCACAATTTGAAAATTCTTGTAATTAATTAAGCTTTATCAACACCGTCACATCTGACCTGCAGGCACCAACACCGTCACATCTGACCTGCAGGCAACAACACCGTTACATCTGACCTGCAGGCACTCGTAATATCATCGGGGAATCCACTCAATGGTTACCATCAGCGTGGAAATACTAGAGAAGTCTGGTGTGTCCTTTCTGTTAGGTTTCGGATGTTGCCAAAGGAATACAAGTGAGTTCAGGCACCAACACTTAAAAAAAAGTTGTTTAGTAATATTGACAAATATTTAATAGCCTACGTAATATGTGGTGTAAAACACATACCATGACACACTTTTATTATGATTTAACAATAAATAGTAAATTAAAAAATTAACGCCTAGATTATTATTTTAGATAAAACTACTTAACCCTACAAGTTCAAGACATATACTTCAATGATAATTAGTCGGTAGCGTTGTTGGTTCAACCTCAGATTCATGTGCTAAAGGTTCTCAGTTCGATCCCAATCAGAGTCATAATAAACTTTGAAGAAGATCAGCTGATAATCACCGGCTGTTCATTTGTCATTGGGCTATTAATTAGTGACACTTTCTAAGGAATAGTCGGCCTAAGTTTGTAACAATGACTACACTCGTTCATTTACACTCATCACACTCATTCCATATTCGCCCATATGTTGACGATCGGCGTCTTAAGAATAAATAATAAGTTTAGTTTAATGTATTTTCCAATACATTCATGTTCAAGTGCGTATTACTAGATACATGGCTTGAATGTAAGCTGTGATGTTAATAGGACCTGTTGGGTCATGGTTGCTGCGTACTACACAATGGACTAAAAATATATATTCAAACTATGGTAAAAATGACTCACATTGACAAGGACGTTTCTACCGTCTCAAAAACATTGACCTTACACAGGCTGCAATTCGGTTATTACAATATTACATATTAAGGATGACAAATTACCAATCAGTTGGCTTCCTTTCAGAACAGGCTCCTGTAGGAGTGGGGCGGAAATATATTAATCTCAATCCGCCAGAGTTGACGCGTCAAGGAAAATGAGGTCCTTCCGTCAAAGACTGATGATAGGTAGACTGGAATGACGTCACATAGTACGTGACAGTATCTGACATGATCGGGTAGGTTAAATATCACTTGTTAATAATCTCAATAAATATGCAATTATGATTTATAAATAAGAGTGGGCAGTTGTAAGTTGAGGAGGTAATGATATCAATTGGTGTAATTAAGTAACTAGCTACTTAAATTTGATTATTTGTTAGGAATAAATATGATTAGAACTCTCAGATGGGCCTTAACTACGATTAAATTACAAAAAAGCTTCAATAACTTTAAAATACTTCTAGAGGTGTTTACATAATTCGCCAATATACAGTATATTTAGTATACAGCATCATTTTGCCCGATTTTGATGTCATTTGGCGCATAGATATATTTTCGTACAAAACAAAAATATTCATTTGCAGTTAACATAATTATTACTATTGTTAAATGTGTGTTTTCTTTTTTACTTCTAAAATTTTGTAAACATTTAAAAATAAGTCAAATCAATATGACGAGTTTAGATGCTGATACAAAAAGTCAAATCAATATGACGAGTTTAGATGCTGATACAAAATAAGTCAAATCAATATGACGAGTTTAGATGCTGATACAAAATAAGTCAAATCAATATGACGAGTTTAGATGCTGATACAAAAAGTCAAATCAATATGACGAGTTTAGATGCTGATACAAAAAGGTAAATCAATATGACGAGTTAAGATGCTGATACAAAAAGGCAAATCAATATGACGAGTTTAGATGCTGATACAAAAAGGCAAATCAATATGACGAGTTTAGATGCTGATACAAAAAGGCAAATCAATATGACGAGTTTAGATGCTGATACAAAAAGGCAGATCAATATGACGAGTTTAGATACTGATACAAAAAGTTAACTTTATTTTGCACACATTAAATTTGATTGCTGAACTATTATTTTTTTAGCTATGGGTGAATTTAAAAAAAATGTTTCTAAATGTTTTAAAATAAATATTTTCTTATTACAGTTTACAAGGGAGTCACTCAGCACTCTAATCCAATTAACAAGCAAAACTTCATCTTTTTCTCGTAAAGTAAACCCTCGATTTAACGGACCCCGATTGAACGGATTTCGGATTAAACGGACATCTTGCAGTTTAAAATTGCTATGTACTGTACTCGCCACTAAAGGAAGTTTTATACAACAATTAATTCATAAAACTTGTATTTTTTCGTAGGCAATTTCAAATACTCCATATATATATATATATATATATATATATATATATATATATATATATATATATATATATATATATATAGTTATTATTATTCAGTATATCCTAAAACTCCTAAAAATATGTTAAAACAGTATTACAATCCATATGAGTTAATAATTTTTATACAATAAATATTTTTATATGTTATTGATTTTTTAGTTAACAATCAGCTTGCAGCATCACAGTTTTGAGTAAGGTGTGACAATCTCATAACAACTTGAAGTGAATTCAGCCTGATTTTACGGACAGTCGGCTTTAACGGACTAGAGCCTACCCCATTTAGTCCGTTAAATCGAGAGTTTACTAGTTCTAATTTCAATTCAACAGACTTTTTGGGAAAAAAGCATCAACACGTATCTTACGTAAAACGTAAACCACGTGAAAGATTGTCTACTTTAAAATAGCAACTTATACCAAAGTTAAATGAACCATAACAAAAGTAAAATGAAAATTAAATACTTAGAACAAATTCATTTTGTTAGTTACTTATATAAATGAAATGTGTAAAAAAGATAACTAAACAGACAACTTGACTAAAAATAAAACAATATTATTGGACTTTAATAAAAGACGGATGACGAAAATTCCTCTGAGTCAAGAAATTATTTAGAATATAAATGGGTTTATTTAATAATTTACAATTTAAGATATCGTAAGATTCTATAAAACACGGTCGCTAGCTTCCCATTAAGCTAGTATTGCCACTGGCCTTGACCGGAGCGTTCCAACGTCGCAAGATAAGGGCGTCAAGCAACTGGCTGTTCCTTGGATGGGTGATCGATGAAGGATTCCTCCTGACCTATCTGGCACGGTCACTGCCTCGGAAGTCACCCTTAAATTATCTATGGTCCCCAAATGAAGTGATAAAGAGATAACTTCGCCGGTAAAATAAATCATGCTATAACCTTTTTAAGCTTAAAATAGTTTTGTTATTATTTTGACAGAAACATGATCTTTATAAGCTTTTTTTATAAATTTATAATTTCAAAAAAGTTACAATTAACTGTACAGTGAAGATACAGCTGTAACTATGCCAAACTATCGCTTCAACAAAATGTATTTTGTTTACATAAAGACAGACTGGCTAGACAGGCAAACGACAACTGGTTATGCAGATTGCTTGATCAACCGTGTTTGACAGTTATTAAGCTATGCGATTTTACAGTTTACGGGTTGGTTTTAATATGGATTGGGTTTAATTATAGATGCCTGTTTACATTAATTTGTAACGTGGTGTCTGTTATTAAATTTACATGTTAAAATGGACATGAGATATTATATAAACGACCTGTTAGTATAAATATTTACTGTTTATGTATGTTTTAATATCAATAAAATAACTCTCAAGTAGTCCTGACATTTTTTACTTCCTCAATAATTATATTCAAAGATAAGAAAGTAATACATTGTGCTGTCCTTGACTCAACTACTAAGAATCAGTTGACTCACAGAAGAACTACTTGACTCACAGAAGAACTAATTGACTCACAGAAGAACTACTTGACTCACAGAAGAACTACTTGACTCACAGAAGAACAACGTACTTGACTCACAGAAGAACTACTTGACTCACAGAAGAACTACTTGACTCACAGAAGAACTACGTACTTGACTCACAGAAGAACTAATTGACTCACAGAAGAACTACTTGACTCACAGAAGAACTACTTGACTAACAGAAGAACTACGTACTTGACTCACAGAAGAACTACTTGACTCACAGAAGAACTACTTGACTCACAGAAGAACTACTTGACTCACAGAAGAACTACTTGACTCACAGAAGAACTACTTGATTCACAGAAGAACTACTTTACTCACAGAAGAACTACTTGACTCACAGAAGGACTACTTGACTCACAGAAGAACTACTTGACTCACAGAAGGACTACTTGACTCACAGAAGGACTACTTGACTCACAGAAGGACTACTTGACTCACAGAAGAACTACTTGACTCACAGAAGGACTACTTGACTCACAGAAGAACTACTTGACTCACAGAAGAACTACTTGACTCACAGAAGAACTACTTGACTCACAGAAGAACTACTTGACTCACAGTAGGTTAAGAATTAATTTCACAGTACTTATATCTAATTATTTGACATTAAATGTTATCTACGAGTGTAGATCTTTAAGGTCCAGGCTGCTCTAATGAATTAAGGAGGTTAGCTCACTAATATTAATTTGCTTAAAATATGAATAATGTGGATATGCGGTTGTCTCTTATAACTAACTATCTGCCTTTAAATATAACATACAGTACAAGTGAACGTCACACAACACAATTATATTTCAAGATAAGCACAAAATGTCTAAATATACTACAATAATCCCTCTGGTCCGAGGAAGGTGAACGTGGTTTGCCGAAATTGATCACCATAATATTTGTGCATTTTGTGCGTGTATTGTGCTGTATTTGTGAATTTTATGCTTTTATTGTAGTATATTTTTGAATTTTGTGCTTGTATTGTATTCAAACAGTATATTCAAAGTTCAAATAGTATATTTTTTGTACAATACAAATAGTACTTGTATTGTAGTACATTTGTGAATGTTGTACTTGTATTATAGTATATTTATTTAATTTTGAACTTGTAGTATATTTGTGCCAGTATTGCAGTATATTTGTCAATTTTTTGCTTGTATTGTAATATATTTGTGTTGTGTGTCGTTCACTTGTACCATATCGAAGATAAATATATTGTTGTCGAAAAATCAAAGTGTAACCTTGCAAAACACTCACGCACGCACGCACGCACGCACGCACGCACACGCAGACGCACACGCACACGCACACACACACACACACACACACACACACACCCGTACCCATACACGTACAGTGGTAATACTAGTTATCAACACGTATTGTGCTATTTAATAAAAAAAGAAAAAAAAAACACTAAATTTAACATATCAAAGGCTTCTCGAAACAAACATAATAGATTCGTATGTTAGTTTGGTGAACAAAGGACGCCAAACTAGGGAATGGAAAATACGAGAAAAGCCCACCAACATATACAGTATCCCAGCAACATAGCGAGTGAGACATATGTGACGAACAATGACCTCTAACCTAGCTAATGTAACATATTTAGGAGGATCAAAGACCACCTACATAGCGTGCCAACTGTATTCCCCAATTAATTACCACGTGTAACCTTGTGTTGTAATGGAGTGTTGAGTACGCACTGGGAACTGTTTTACGGCAGCTTAAAACACTAATTATTTTCGCCACTGTGGGCCACATCGTGAGAAAAGAAAGTAAAATAAATGCGAAAGGAAACAGTGTGTTATCTAATGAGATAGAACAGATGTTGTTGTATTTGTTGTGGTGTGTGAGACCAAGGTTGTTTGTCAAAACAAAATTATGGGTGGGAGAACTAACCGTACAATAGTTTTAGATTAGTTCCGCGAGTGGCCGGAATTAATGATGTGTTCGTTTACCAATGTTACATATAACTGATCTGTGAGGTATATTTCCGTTCTTCTCACACAGCTTCTCCTACCCTTATTAGTGAGAACACTTACGAAGGTCATGTTTTACGTGAACAGCTTGTGGCTAAGCTTATCATTATTTTGAGGGTATGATTTTATTGCTTGTAGGCTATAAAAACGTTTTTTGTTTTTAGATTTCTTTTAAAAGTTTATATAAGTACATCTCACTAAGTTTTTGAAAGATGTTATATTTACTTACATATTATATAAACTTACTTTAATTTTCGATCATTAAAAATGTATTGCACTTCAATAGATCGAGATAAGTATAATGGTGTTGAAACGATAAATGTGAAAGCAGATGTATTTGTAGAATTGTATTCAAAACAACGTTTCGAATATACAGGGTGGAAAAAAATATGGAAACGCTGTAACAACTTTTGTATAGCTTCACTTATAAAAGTAACATTTTGTACATGATCATGGTTACAATGAAGACACTTTTTAACGCATTGGCGACATTTCATTTTTTTCTGAGGGACGGCCCGCAAGGAGTTTAACGAAAATCTGCAACCTAAAGCTAGGTCGAGTTTGGTATCAAATGAAATGTCTATTCAAGAGAAATTAATTGCCGTAAACCGGACTTCGAAAGGTTTATCCTTTGCAGAGCAGTGGTCCTTTGAATTTTAAAGTAGGTAACTAATTTGAACAATATTATTTCTCCCCTATTTGACGATTTTAAGTAAATTATTCTGATCAAAAATTATACTTGTGGAACACAATCATTTTTAAAACTAAATAATCTATGGAAAAAATAACGTTGTTGTGAAAGCGTTTTCCCCAAAGCAGAATAACGTGCGACAGGGTGACAATGTCGCAGAACGAAGAGGCTGCAGAAAGAAATCATCTAATTGAGAAACTATTTTTCCGTACCGCCAAATTACAACATTAATTTCTGCCGAACGACATCTGGTTTTGTGAATAAACAATTAATTAGAACCGTATTTGTAGTGCAGCTTAATAACAAACTGATTCAGATTCAGAATGACAGATAGCTTTTGCGATTTTACAAAATGAACAACAGCTAACTGCGGTGAGACGAAAGTCAGGTGCCGATCACCTTCAACGCATGCGCAAGTTCTCATAAACCCTAACTACACTACGCCACTCCAGAGATGTGTAAAGGTACGGTAGTTCATTTGCAAGACTAGTACACGACCAAGTCGTTCACTTTAATGAACCAGGTGTATGAGCTACGTCAAAATGACGTAACGAACAACGACTTGTACAAACGACGGTGGAGTGATTTATAGTTTTGTTATGAGTTTTGTTTCATAGACACGTGTTTATTATTTATACTTGTAAATTTGTTCAACCAACCTTCTTCAAATTTAAATTTGTATTACTAATATTTATAAAAATAAATAATTACATTATTTAATTATTTTGTAAGTGGTCCTTCCCAGTTCTGGATGTTTACTTTGAACTGAACGAGTTCAGATCATAATCAACGAACTTCACTCGTTCACTAAGCTGACTCGTTCACTTGACTCGATCGTTTGTGAACTACTCATCCCTCCACTCTTGCTTTCCAATTGCGATCGGATCGGTACATCGTGTTTGAGTAATGATAACTTAAATTTTAGTTACGTTGTCATTGATTGATAATGGCTGCCTCTGGAGAGCGTATAGTTTGTAGTAACTGATCGTAGAAAATACTATTATTTTAAAACACATTATTTGTGTTAAAATCCAGGACGTTCTGTGATGTATACGTCTGCAACGTATGGAAATATTGGTTATTTTTTCAATACAGTACAGTCCGACAGCTGCTGCTAGTAAGTCAGGTGGCGCAGTGCTGTAACTGAGCTACTTGGGGACAAAGTGTTTGGGAGATTATAGGCGATAGGTTCCAAGCTCGGTTCTCTTAATACCGACACGGCGTCCGCTCAATAGTTGTCATCAATATAGACACTACTAGAGAAGTCTGGAGTGTCCGTGTTGAATAGTAGTCAAGGTTCGGGTGTTGTGTAGAGAAGAGAACTAAGAGTCAAACTTGTCAGTTAGCTGAAAATCAGACCAACATTAAGTGGTTCGGATTCCACGTAAAGCTGTAGGTCCCACAGTTGCCCTGGTTATTGGGCTATTAATAAATAGTCCTTTCTGAGCTAAGTCGAACTCAGATAGTAACAATGACTACACTCGTTCATCACACTCATTCATGCCTCATATTCGCCCATATCCCTACGATCGGTGTCTTAGAGATGATTAATGAATAATGGCTATCGGAATTAGGTCAGGTTAGGTAATAAAGAACAAAAATGTATAAGTGCATACTAAAATTGAAATTTGTCAATGAATTAGTGGTTATCGTAGTAATCTTGGTCAAATAAACAGGAACAAAACATAAATAAACGTAGTTTGTATCCCTTAATTTAATATTTTTCTTCCATATATTAAAAATTCGGGAACGTAATTTATATAATCGTATATAAAAACAGTAGGACTACAAGATCCTGGGTTTTTGTGACTAGAAGACAATAAAGAATTTACGTGACTAGAAGACGCACCTTATTCTTGGTGAAATTAAATATTTTAATAACAAATTTTACGTTTTTTCTCTGGCATTGTTAGTAATAAGTAAAATATAACTTTATATTTATATTATCTAATTATTTAACCATAAAACTGTGAACGAGGGATATTTATCAAACAAAATTGTTCATTTTTCGACAAAAACAAGACCACTACTTGACTGAATAAATACAAATTCCAAATAAAATCTATAATTCACTTATCTCGTAGAATCTCTTGCTGGCGATGATTCAATCTCAAATATTGTTTTCAGTTTTTTTCTCACAACGACCTTGACTTATCAAGTAAGGAACGCCACCTGCATTCCTCTGTTTTTAGAAACATCTTTTTAAACAATTATTATTTTACTATTTATTATTACAAGATATAATTAATTTATTTAATAAATAATCTTAATGATTAAGACCCTTTCAATTTGACCATAATTTTAGGAAACTAAAGATATTTAAGCTTATATCCTCCCAATTTCTTTGCTCTCCAAATATTAAAAATAAAACAATTTAAACTGTCTAATTAATAATTTTATTTCAACTTTCTTATTTGTGTATTGAGTTTCAATGTAAGGTTCAAATAAAAAATATTAAAAAAATCCTTTAAATAAAAATATTTTAATTTATAACAGTGTTTTCTATCTATTTAGGTAAACATTTAGGCTACATTGTATAGGAGAAAAATATACAGAATATCTAAATGTTTTTTCCAGTTGATATTTTGTGCTATTGGTACCATAATATAGTGTAGTACTTGCAGAAAGTTTTTGTTTTTTTTTTTCTTATTCACCTACGCAGAAAGATTCCAGACTGCTTTTCCATATTTTTTTCCACGCTGTATAAAAAAGCACAATCGTTTAAAACTGCATAAAAAATACAGAAAAAAAGGAAATTACATAGGATTACCTTACCAACACTTTGTCGAACAAGAGACTATCTTATAGCTCGCAGGATTGGTCGATTGTTGCTAAATGTATAGCAATATATAGCAAATTATATAGCAATATATAGAATCGATCGTTGCTCTACTAGCAAGTATCAAAGAAATATCTTTGAAAGTTCCGCGAAATTTCACCAAATAACAGTTGTGATGTGATTCTATTTCTTAAACTAAAACTATTTCATACTTTCCATATTTAGAGTCACTTCTTGGACATGTAGTTTAGAGCCACTTCTACAAATCTTTCTGCCCCAATGGGAACCACTCCTGGTATCTCTGCTATGTTTGTCAATAAGTGTCCAATAAATAGAGATCCAATAACTCTCTATTGTCTAGGCTTAGGTGTCACTTATTGCTATTTATAGGGCATTATTTTCCTAAACCGCATGAAAAGCCGCTAACTTCTATAAGGAATCACTATTACCAAGGCATGTTTTAGTATTACTTTTCGATTCAATGTGGGGGAGGGGGGTCCGTCCGTAGTAAACTAACAAATATGAACTTTAAGTTAATGTTATTGCGTCGTTATAGCATTTGCAATTTAAAGCGTATTTGGAAACAAAAGTTGAAATTTGCACTATGGACAACTTTGTAACTAGCAATGTCTGTTGAAATGTAATAACCAGCCCTCAAGAGGTTAAGTCAGCTGAGGGTGGGAGGGAGAAGTGTAAACACAGATCGCACGATAAATGTATTGGTTCTTCGACAACGATCTACATCGATCCTTGGGCTATCTACCGTCAAATGTGAATTTAACGACGCTGCCTTGGCCTTGTCTACATTAGGAATCAATATTAGCCAATACCACCTCGATTACTGTTACCAAGCAATAGTAATAACAGTAGTAAGTACAAGTAGAAACAGTTACAAGTAGAACAATTACAAGTACAAGTAGAAACAGTTACAAGTAGAACAATTACAAGTACAAGTAGAAACAGTTACAAGTAGAACAATTACAAGTACAAGTAGAAACAGTTACAAGTAGAACAATTACAAGTACAAGTAGAAACAGTTACAAGTAGAACAATTACAAGTACAAGTAGAAACAGTTACAAGTAGAACAATTACAAGTGCTAAAAAGTACAAGTAGAAACAGTTACAAGTAGAACAATTACAAGTGCTAACAAGTAAAAGTAGAAACAAGTACAAGTAGTAATAAGTAAAAGTAGTAACACGTATAAGTAGTAACAAGTAAAAGTAATAACAAATAGGCTACAAGTAGAAGCAAGTACAAGTAGAAACAAGTAGGCTACAAGTAGAAGCAAGTACAAGTAGAGACAAGTACAAATAGTAACAAGTACAAGTAGTAACAAGTAGGCTACAAGTAGAAGCAAGTACAAGAAGAAACAAGTACAAATAGTAACAAGTACAAGTAGTAACAAGTAGGCTACAAGTAGAAGCAAGTACAAGTAAAAACAATTACAAGTGCTAACAAGTACAAGTAGTAATAAGTAAAAGTAGTAACACGTATAAGTAGTAACAAGTAAAATTAATAACAAATAGGCTACAAGTAGAAGCAAGTACAAGTAGAAACAAGTACAAATAGTAACAAGTACAAGTAGTAACAAGTAGGCTACAAGTAGAAGCAAGTACAATTAAAAACAATTACAAGTGCTAACAAGTACAAGTAAAATAACAAGTAAAAGTAGTAACATGTAGGCTACAAGTAGAAGCAAGTACAAGTAGTAACAAGTACAAATAGTAACAAGTAGAAGCAAGTACAGTTAAAAACAATTACAAGTGCTAACAAGTACAAGTAATAACAAGTAAAAGTAGTAACATGTAGGCTGCAAGTAGAAGCAAGTGCAAGTAGTAACAAGAACAAATAGTAACTAGTACAAGTAGTAACAAATAGGCTACAAGTAGAAGCAAGTACAGTTAAAAACAATTACAAGTGCTAACAAGTACAAGTAATAACAAGTAAAAGTAGTAACATGTAGGCTACAAGTAGAAGCAAGTACAAGTAGTAACAAGTACAAATAGTAACAAGTAGACTAAAAGTAGAAGCAAGTACAGTTAAAAACAATTACAAGTGCTAACAAGTACAAGTAATAACAAGTAAAAGAAGTAACATGTAGGCTGCAAGTAGAAGCAAGTACTAGTAGAAACAATTACAAATGGTAACAAGTACAAGTAGAAACAAGTACAAGTAGTAACAAGTAGGCTACAAGTAGAAACATGTAGGCTACAAGTAGTAACATGTATGCTACAAGTAGAAGTAATTACAAGTAGACAAAATTACAAATGCTAACAAGTACAAGTAGTAACAAGTAGGCTACAATTAGAAACAAGTACAAGTAGTAACAAGTAGGCTACAAGTAGTAACAAGTAGGCTACAATTAGAAACAAGTACAAGTAGTAACAAGTGGCCTACAACTAGTAACAAGTAGGCTACAATTAGAAACAAGTACAAGTAGTAACAAGTAGAAATAAGTTCAAGTAGTACAAACATAAGTAGTAGCAATATCACAGTTTTAATTAACGTTAACATTTATAAACATGGGGTTTTTTTTTTCAAGGTTCCAAGGTTTGTTCCAAGGTCCAAGGTTCTTACTAATATAAGCGCCAACTCCCGGTCTCTGTCAATTCTAGTAACACAAATTATTGTCATAACATTTAAAATGATTGCAATCAAAACTAATACAACATCCGGTTTGTGCTTTACATACAAACATTTTTGTCGCAATCAAACGAACAAGTTGCTGAGAGTTTACAATAAAATCGGAACTTTGTTAGTAAAAAGCATAAATTTAGTAAATAATATGACCAATTTTTGGACAAACAGTGATTAACTATAATAAATATTGTGAACTGCTTTAATTGAAAGGTTTTGGTATTTCCAACGTGTGATCAACCCTTTACAAATTATTCAGACTATTGTACCGGTTGTTGTAATATTTTAGTGTATAGTAAGCTTGTGCGAACATTTTATTAATTTGAAATTATTCGATTTTTGAATAAATTATTCTTTAAAAATTAAAGCATTTCACGCCATTTTAAATAACTAGTATATGTCACTTTTAATTCAACGATGTTATTCATTTAATTAAATGAAGTAAAAAAAGGAGTGAAAAATTAAATTTCTATAGAATACAAGTAATGATATGTTTAAAGACAAAACGTCTTTATTGTCATGGTATCGTATCCATGAAAAGATATATAAAATAATAATAATTACACTCTACCTACAGTCTAATCTCTGTTTACCAACCGTTTTCAATTTGTTCTTTCGTTAGACATGACTTTCACATAGTTCATTGCTTTGCCGATTGATGTCGCTAGCTACCACACGAATATACATATGAATGCCAATAAAAGAAAAGTGTAATTTTATTATAAATGTAGGCAGTATTTCTATACTCCACTCCTTAAATATAGCAAAAAATTATTTATAAAGCCTACCAAACATGCTGCATTCACATATTGAAAATACACATATTGGTTTAATGTTCAAAATGTTTAACTAATATAAAAATGAATTAAAGTTTATTGCTATTTTTAATTTAAAACTACTGATCATTTAAAATAAAACTTCATTTTAAATCTAGTTATCAGCAAGAAGTGTTTTAAAAGTTTATTTTGCTTTGAATATATTTTATTTAATACAGTGAATAAACCCAGTAGAGGGTTTTGTCTAAGAAACTTATAAAATTCGTCCTAGCGTTAAATAATTCAAATTATTTAACTGTAAGTAACAGTAACTTGAAATACAAATAATTATTGTTCAATTAATAGTTTATTGTTATTTTCAAAGAGTCACAAACAGAGAAAAATACAATCTAACTCTTCAGTTTAATTATTTTATATATTCCTCTTTCTGCTTCGTAGCAAAATATCTTAACGAGAAATAAACAATAATACACTTTATTATTTATTGAAAATACAGTTTATTATTTTAAAAAGTAATTTAGAGAATAATGATATACGATATTTTAATTAGATACTAGTTTTTTAGAACATGCAAATTTAATATCTATGAAAACGTGATTCGACTTCAATATTGTTAATGTGTACTTAATAATACTGCTAAATTCAGTCAACCAGGCTGATTCTTTTGTTTGAGAACGCATATTACTTCTAACAACGCATATATACTGCATAACATGCAAACGTTGTGAGTGATGAAGCATACATTAATTTGGGGTCGAGGAAAACTTTACTTTTACATAATTGCCACTAGTTTTACAAACAATCACACTAGTATGAACACATACACATAACGTGCGCGCACGCGCGCACACACACGCCCGCCCTCCCCCCGTACTCCCTACCTACCCGTACACGTACAGTGGTATTGACCCACCCGTACAGGTACAGTTTTATTGTACTTGTTTTAACCAAATTTATAAAATTACGATTTTGAATCAATATGTCGTATAAAATATCTTATTACATTTTAAATATATCGATATAAACTTGGTCCTTATTTAAAAACGAGATTTTTAAATCTATTTATCATTAAATCTTTGATGCAGACATTTTCCCTTGCCATTGTGGATGGTATAACGAGATTAAACTTACCCCTAACAGAGGGATACATGGCAGGTTTATTCAGACTTATGGTACAGATATCTTAACCCATCCACATGTGTCCAAAATCTTTTGTATGATTTTATATAAAATACAAATTTCCTTGTTATACTTTTCATTTTTTCCTTGTTATACTTATCATTTTTATGTACATTTTTTAAATTAGTTATTATTTGCCTTATTTACTTGCTCTTAGGATTTACATGCCCTTTTCAAATTAAAATCAAAACGCAATCAATACAAAAAAGTGTTCTGCTCTTATAATAATTAAAATGTACCAAAACAGGTATTGTTGGGTGCATCTAAAACAGAAACACTGCTTCCGTCGTCTCCTCCCCCCCTCCCCCCATTCCGATCGTTTAAATAACGTGTGTCTTACGCCACTCTCAGAGACTAGTGTCTATGTAAATTGTCAACCTATGTAAATTAGTTTCCACGTTAACAAGGGATTAAATGTGATTGGTATTTTATTTTAATTGAAAACCTCCTCTAGTTCATCTGCAATCCTTTTACATTCTATCATAATGTACGTTTGCATTATAACATATGATTGTGCCGGAAACTTTTCATAAATGAAAGAAATTGAAATTTTTTAACTTACTTCTCTCTTCATTAATGTTAGTACAAATAATTACTCCTCACATTTTAAATTTGTAAACAGGCCTTCCAATTTGTGAACAAGAACACGTGGCTTATCCAATTTGATTGGCACGTGATTGACATTATTACAGATATTCAAGGACACACTTTCAGGGTCGTTAGTGAGATATAAGAATAAATATTGACATTGCCCAGAACTTTTGGTTTCGACCGCGTCAAGGACAGAGACACAGTCATAACAACCGCCTGTTCCTTGACAATAGGATACCACACTACAACCAGCTCGGCTGAGGTACATAAACTACATAACTATGTCGTGATCGAAACATCTAGACAATGTAAATACTGTACTTTCAATATCGCTCATCGAAAATATATCGTATGATATAAGTGTCCTAATTGAATCGTATATATTAAAAAAGAAATGTAGCGAGAAATAATTATTACTATATGTACAGAAGGTTTCTTCAATCGGATCCCGGTTGCTCTTTTAAGGATCGCTTCGCTCCGATTGTAAAAACAACAAATATTGAAGAAAATAAAAATTCAGTAACGATTCATGAATGAAAATTCTCACCGATCGTAACCACAAAACTCAACGGCTACGTAACCCAACAACATATGTTATGACAAAGAAAATAAAATAAATGTGGCCTTTTCTTGTTTTGATGAGTATACCTGTAGTGAATTTTCCTGGATGAAAAAGTATCCTTTATGTTAATAATTCAGGCTATATAATCTGTTTTTTTTTTTTTTTTTTTTTTTTTTTTTTTTTTCACGATTGAGAAAAGTAGGTACTACCTTTCAATTAGTAAGACCTCATGTTTCTTACTAATTGTAAAGCCTTGAGATTCTATTTGAAACAGCACGCAAATTGGTACACGCATCTTGCTATATAAATTTTAGTCATATTTAGTATGTTATTA
Organism: Stictocephala bisonia; assembly: GCA_035578905.1. Lineage (NCBI taxonomy): Eukaryota > Metazoa > Arthropoda > Insecta > Hemiptera > Membracidae > Stictocephala > Stictocephala bisonia. The sequence continues at coordinate 2,971,637 of JAQJVL010000015.1, read as the reverse complement.
GCCGTAAGAAAAATATATGTTAGGACTTTTGGTAGTAAATATTAAAAATATATACACGGAGTTGTTACTACAACTGCATCAAATGAGAAACCTATAAAGTATGTTTTGCAGTCAGGAGTTCGTGTACAAACTAGCGACGACTAATAGCGGTTATCTTTAGTGTTACCTGCAGTAGCTCTTACGTCCACCGTCAGTCACGCACGAAGGAATCCATAGTCAGGCCTCCCTCCTCCCCAACTACCATCTTAGCGGTTTTCTTTAGTGTTACCTGCAGTAGCTCTTACGTCCACCGTCAGTCACGCACGAAGGATTCAGTAGTCAGACCGCCCTCCTCCCCAACTACATCTTAGTGGTTACCGGTATCTGTAGTGTTACCGCAGTAGCTCTGACGTCCACGTCAGTCACGCACAAAGGATTCAGTAGTCAGACCTCCCTCCTCCCCAACTACCATCATAGCGGTTTTCTTTAGTGTTACCTGCAGTAGCTCTTACGTCCACCGTCAGTCACGCACGAAGGATTCAGTAGTCAGACCGCCCTCCTCCCCAACTACCATCCTAGCGGTTTTCTTTAGTGTTACCTGCAGTAGCTCTTACGTCCACGTCAGTCACGCACAAAGGATTCAGTAGTCAGACCGCCCTCCTCCCCAACTACCATCTTAGCGGTTTTCTTTAGTGTTACCTGCAGTAGCTCTTACGTCCACCGTCAGTCACGCACAAAGGATTCAGTAGTCAGACCGCCCTCCTCCCCAACTACCATCCTAGCGGTTTTCTTTAGTGTTACCTGCAGTAGCTCTTACGTCCACGTCAGTCACGCACAATGGATTCAGTAGTCAGACCTCCCTCCTCCCCAACTACCATCTTAGCGGTTTTCTTTAGTGTTACCTGCAGTAGCTCTTACGTCCACCGTCAGTCACGCACGAAGGAATCCATAGTCAGGCCTCCCTCCTCCCCAACTACCATCTTAGCGGTTTTCTTTAGTGTTACCTGCAGTAGCTCTTACGTCCACCGTCAGTCACGCACGAAGGATTCAGTAGTCAGACCGCCCTCCTCCCCAACTACCATCCTAGCGGTTTTCTTTAGTGTTACCTGCAGTAGCTCTTACGTCCACGTCAGTCACGCACAATGGATTCAGTAGTCAGACCTCCCTCCTCCCCAACTACCATCTTAGCGGTTTTCTTTAGTGTTACCTGCAGTAGCTCTTACGTCCACGTCAGTCACGCACAATGGATTCAGTAGTCAGACCTCCCTCCTCCCCAACTACCATCTTAGCGGTTTTCTTTAGTGTTACCTGCAGTAGCTCTTACGTCCACCGTCAGTCACGCACGAAGGATTCAGTAGTCAGACCGCCCTCCTCCCCAACTACCATCTTAGCGGTTTTCTTTAGTGTTACCTGCAGTAGCTCTTACGTCCACCATCAGTCACGCACGAAGGATTCAGTAGTCAGACCGCCCTCCTCCCCAACTACGTCTTAGTGGTTACCGGTATCTGTAGTGTTACCGCAGTAGCTCTGACGTCCACGTCAGTCACGCACAAAGGATTCAGTAGTCAGACCGCCTCCTCCCCAACTACATCTTAGTGGTTACCGGTATCTGTAGTGTTACCGCAGTAGCTCTGACGTCCAGCGTCTGTCACGCACAAAGGATTCCGTAGTCAGACCTCCATCTTCCCCAACTACCATCTTAGCGGTTACCGGTATCTGTCTGTAGTGTTGCTGCAGTAGTTCTGACGTCCACCGTCTGTCACGCACAAAGAATTACGTTGTCAGACCTCCCTCCTCCCCAACTTCCATCTTAGCAGTTATCGCTAAACTTGGCCCTTAAGTTCATGGGTTTAACACGATGTATATTTTTTCTGGTCACAGCCATTTTGGAAAACGACTAAATAATGTCAACTACTCTAGTATCTTACACTACAATTTTGTTGACCGGATTCCTTGATAGCTTGTTGTTATTAAAGAAGTTAGAAAGTATTTTGAGTTTAATGTTGACATTTTACATTGAAAATTTGATTTAAAGCATGTACCATTTTCGCATGAAAAGAAAACATATTTTTGTCAGTTATCTTCTTATGCTTGTATTTAGAATATTATATCAAAAGACCTACCTATTAAGCGAAAAAAGTCTCATCTCTTTTGCCGTTTAGTTACAATGCGCGGTTCCGATTTTATCACTCATTGATAGAATAATCACAGGAATAGGTGTTTTCAATTGTAATCCTATTGTTTCTCCGTTCCCTATTTCAGGTTATTTTTAAATTTAGACTAATTATTTTCGTTGTTTTATTTATTTACAATCAGACCTACAGTAGATCATTTGAATGCGGAAAGTTGTTTAAAATCGTCATGAAATTGTTATTTTACCACAGGCTTACTGTATCTGGAGGGATTTGACTAAGCGTTCATGTGTGTTCACATGAACCTAAGGACCTAAGCAGATGTCTTGAATAGTTTGACAATGCGTCGTGTCATATAGGCTACAAATGTGTACGTAAACCTATTATATATGAATCTATGTATTTTATCTATATCATAATATTATCTAACAATTATTTGCGATATTCATGGAGTCAGTGAATATTTTTAAGGTAATGAATGATATGTACTTTGTAGAAGAGCAATAAAAGAACGTTTTAAGGGCTGTATACGATTCTTGGAATAAAAACAATGTAAGGATGTAGGGTTTATATATGATGCTTGTAGAAGTACGATAAAAGAAGGTTTTAAAGGTTGTATACGATGGTGTAGAAATATTAAAAAAGGTTTTAGGGTTGCTTACGATGCTTGGCAGAGGTACAATAAAAAAAAGGTTTTAAGGGTTATGTATGGTGATTGGTAGACGAACGAGTGTCGAACTTCTTAGGTAGTTTTAAGGGTTATATATGGTGATTGGTGTCGAACTTCTTGGATAGTTTTAAGGGTTATATATGGTGATTGGTGTCGAACTTCTTGGATAGTTTTAAGGGTTATATGGTGATTGGTGTCGAACTTCTTGGATAGTTTTAAGGGTTGTATATGGTGATTGGTGTCGAACTTCTTGGATAGTTTTAAGGGTTATATATGGTGATTGGTGTCGAACTTCTTGGATAGTTTTAAGGGTTATATATGGTGATTGGTGTCGAACTTCTTGGATAGTTTTAAGGGTTATATATGGTGATTGGTGTCGAACTTCTTGGATAGTTTTAAGGGTTATATATGGTGATTGGTGTCGAACTTCTTGGATAGTTTTAAGGGTTATATATGGTGATTGGTGTCGAACTTCTTGGATAGTTTTGAGGGTTATATATGGTGATTGGTGTCGAACTTCTTGGATAGTTTTAAGGGTTATATATGGTGATTGGTGTCGAACTTCTTGGATAGTTTTAAGAATGCAGACAAGGGTTTAAAGAGTGTCAAACTTAAGCACATTGGTTTAACTACTCTAACACAAATATAGCATATTGACTGGTGGGAGAAGGATATAGAACTTGTATACTTCCAACAATGGGACAATACTCTGTAGTTTACAATAGCTCAGTTCGGTTCCAAGTTGTCTCCTATCCTATGATAATTTTATCAAAAATAAGTGTTTGCTTACGTCACGAACAAAAACAAAGACGATCGACGAAACCCATCCGTTGTCTAATAGTGTATCATTTATATATCGCTGCCATTTGTCATTTGTCTTGTAGTAAATTTATTTGGGAATTTGACTTCATAGGCAAATATTTGCCAACGAAATCCGTCACAAAACTCGTAGAAAATGGTCACGATCGGCTTTCACCGATTGGTCTAGATGCGAGATGCGATGGTCGATACGGGACACATCTCGTATAAGGGGGGAAAGGTTGGCCACGAGCGGGTAAATCATTCGAGTGTCCGATTGCAAACATCGATAGGGCATATTGTCGCACGATGTCGCAGCGGCTTGTTTGTAGTACCACATCTGCCGGTTGTACGTTTCGACAACTAAACGGCTGCGACTCGTGTGACGTCATTGGTCAATAGGTTGTGTGGTTCTAGAAGTAACGGCTGTGGAGGCAGTCACATCTGGTGGATCGTGCCTCTTTGTGGAAAGTAAAAGGTGACATTGTAAAGATCACAGGGAACGGGCGAACAGCCGAGGTATAACAGGATCGATGTTTGTGGGTGTATATGATAAATAATCATAAATAACTGTTGCCCAACTAATTGACAAACGTGTTGTAGTCATTAGAAACAGAGAAGAGGAAATCGGCAACAGAAGTAACTAATTTTGTCAAGACAAAGTGGAAGGAAGTCTTCTGACAGGCTCAGAGAAAAAGGAAGCAGGTCGCATCCAATAGTTCGTTAAACTTGCCCTGGCTATTGGGCTATTAATAAATAGCTCATTCTGAGAAACAGTCGACCTTAGTTAGTAACAATGACTACACTCGTTCATCTACACTTATTCACCCCTCATATTCGCTCATATCTTGACGATCGGCGTTTTATTAATGAATATAAATGTGTGTCAACATGTTATTTCTCCACTTTGCCATGTGATGATAGGGCCAGCACCTTGTCAGTCCCTCTTTTATTACCGCCAAATGTCTGTGTGACAGGCAAAAACAGAGGATACATTTTGGATACAAATAGGAAAAAGTGCTAAGCTGAAGCTGAGACTTGATAATAGCAAGTATCATTAAATTGTGTAATGGATGCTACAAATGTTCAGCTGTTTACTTAGCCATGTCAAATAATAGCGCCTATTTTTATGTTCTTGTAGGAATAGATTTATTACAAACCTAGACAATTTTTATTTAATTGGTCGGTTGGTACAGTAGTTGGTTGAAGCCCAACTTTCATAAACTGAAGGTTCTTAGTTTAACCAAAACAATTTTTGAAAGGAATCAGCTGATAATCACTGCTGAATAAATATTATTTGTGCTACTAATTAATGACACATCTAAAAAATATTCCGTCTTGGATTGTAACAAAGACTACATTCGCTCATACTCATTCGAAATCCATATTACAATCTCTTAACAATCATCCTTTAGAAAATAAACAAATTATAAATTTAAAAATATGTTCAATAAAATTATTAAAAAGATTCCTGGAAACCTTACATATTCAACCTATTCTGTAGGAGCAAAATATCACTTTCAGAAATGTCATTGCGCACCTTGTGAAATGGCCGGAAGTATTATTTGATATACAGTATCTACATTTTATGAATTTTTATGTTATCGTCTTCACGCTGGAGTATGAGAGACAAGCATACATTAAAAAAGTGTGTAATCGAAACGTATTGGCCACAATTTGTAAGAAAATCCAGCCATATTGACTATTTTTAATCGCTAAGTCAGGAAGTGAAGTTTATTTAAATAATTTTTTTATGTTTCATGAAAAACTGTTTAAGTATCGACCAATATGATGTCCCACCAGTGTGGACTATCGTGACCCCAAATTCAACGTTAGAGGTAAACCCCTCCCCTACTCTTGAACTGTAGTCAGCTAACATATGGCTCCTCGCCGCTCTACTGGGCAATCACATCTTATAATTCAATAAGTAATTTAGGGGGGAGGGGTTCTGTTCATAAGTTTTATTAGCCCTCTTCCAATTTTTTAGAACACTTGATGTAATGTTGTTATTTGTTATGTATTTTATTTGATTTTAACCACAAGTATTATTATATTGATTAATTTGTTACATATAATTAGTAAATTAGATAAATAAATGTGCTCTAAATAAAAACAAATGATCGAATTTTTGTTTAATTAATTTAGTCACATTCCAACGCATGTTGTAGTCGAGATCCGTCAGTGGGGCTGTTACACAAGAGAACAACCGAACTGTGAACTCCCCCTCACAGGAGACCGTGTGAAATGAGATCGTGAAAGTGCAAGTCCTGAGCTGCGACAGGACTAACAAGTCCTTTGTGTGACAGCCTCCAGCTCCAATCATTTGTAGAGCAACAGCACTTCATTAGTCGCCTTCATAGTTTGTCAGAAATATATCCGCCACCACTTTCTACGCCGACCATACTTGGAGGTGTGGAGAGGTCAAACATCCAAAGCACACGTGACCTTCACCTCTGACCTGCACCAACTAGTGTCAATTAAACAAACTTATTGGTGCCTGAGAGACGGCTGATTTGACTAATCGGGCCATATACAACTGTGCGGTGCTAAAGGGCTCGAAAGTGTTCTGGTGGGCATTGTAAATACAGTATATGGAGAGTTAGTAAATAAAAGTCCTTATAGGGTTAGTGTCTTGCACTTTTAAGCGGGTTTTACACATTTTTATAATGCTTAGTAAACACCCATTCTTAATGCGATCATACCCGTATTCATTGCACTACGATTTTGAAACAAAACATCAATATTGTACTTCAATGTACCTCCGATTTAGAAATATACTTCAATCAAAACAATTCTATATTCGTCAACCATACGCACGTATGCTTATAATAGTTCATATTTCAAACTTCAACAAAGACCTCCTTAATTTTGTTTAATTTTCGTGTTATTGTCACGTGTGAATCAATCCTTTTCCTAAGATAATTGAACATTTCCTGTAAAAATAAAATTAGATTAGAATTAAGATATTTGCTGCCTGTCTTCGGACACATGTATTATTATATTTAATTATTCCTAGTGTAACAACATTTATATTAAAAACCTCCTGAATTAAAAAAATAATAAATGTATTTATTGTTTTCACAGTTATAGTTTAGTTTCACAGGCAAAATTAAAGGTACATTTTAAGAACAATAAAAAAAACTTAAATAACTAACGAAACACAATTATAACTTAAGCGTCTAAATAAAGTACTCCAAATTATATAATACATTCTTGGTTATAATACAACAATATATAATACATTTTAAATACAACCAGATATAGGCTAAATTATTAAACATAAGATTAATTTGTATTCAAACAAATATATTCAAAAACAAAAGAAAACATACACACTGAAACCTGTAAAAAACAACTGCAACTCCAACAGACCAAGGGCCCAATTATGGGGGCCGCGTGAAAAAAAAATGAAATCACTATCAAAATCATAATCAAAGAATTTTCAAAGAGATCAGATGATTAGGCTCTCTGTCAATTGTTCATTGACCATTTAATTAATATTGATAAAAAAAATGGCTCAACTTAACATATATATGAACTCATTCGCACTCACTTGAAAACCATTTCAACCCGTATTTTGACGATTTGTGATTGAGCACTCATAGTACGTTATATAGAGTATATACGCCCTCAAAGGTGCCCGAAGTTAAAGCAAATAAAATATTATTGTAACTTTATATTATAAAGTACTATCTTTAGTATAGTCTCTCTACCAACGCTAAGGAGGTTCGTCTTCTTCTGTTGTAACAGAGCACTAGGCGTCGTAAAACTACTCCCCCCCCACTCAAACCTACCCCAACACTAGATATTTTCCAAGTACATATTAATAAAAATGAATGATTTTAGTTTAGCTAATGTACATTAGTTTTGTTTTCTTAAAAAAACTTGTTGGCCTGTTACTTACAATATACAGGTGTATTAACCACCCCCCCCCTTCCACCCATAAACTTTGTTATGAATAGAGCTGAAAAGCATTTACTTCGGGGAGTGTTTATATGACGTATTGAGGTGTTTTTTATGTCACTTGCTAGGGGTTCCTATTTTAAAATTTTGAAACCCCCAAACTACCCCATTTTTAGAAGCAGAAGGTCAAAAATGTTTCATCCATCAAAAAATTCCTCACTTGGCCATACAAACATTTTCCGAAGTAAATCACTTCATCTCTGTTCATAAAAAGGTTATTGGAAGGGGGGTGGACTTTTAAGACACCCTATATAAGTATTTACATTAATAGTCAAATTTGTTTTATTTACATCAGTAGTTGACGTCAATGCATTAATTCATTACTGTCCTGATTTTACAATATCTACAAAGAACACTATTTGCGTTATTTTTTGCAATACAGTATATATTATGTTTTTCCCCTAACATGAAATAATCTACACAGCACAGAATGGTAAAAAGTATTTTGCAAGTCAATCGTTTATTTTAGGACGAAAGCCAATAACAGTATTTTATTTTTTTTATTTTTTTTAATCACGAATATCATTTAAATTTATCCATTTTTTAAAAATATAACTTAATTTCTATTTTGGGGAGTTTTTATTTTAATTTTCTTTTTTATTTTCTTCTTTTTTTGTCAGAGTAGATTCCTTGTGTATTGCTTCTTGTTAAGCTAGTTTGTTAGCCAGTTCTTTTTATGTTGCCATGGTATGAAATCCATTGGGAAACAATATCTCAGTCAGATCATTTGATTTATTTTATTATTACTATTATTTTTTACTGTCAAGTTTTCTGCATTGCATAATTTTTCTTCTGCTTCTTTTTTTCTATTCTTTTTACCATTTTAGTGCATACAGTTGCCGATCTCGAGTCACAATCTAAGATAATAATGACTTGAGATTATAAATATTCATGAACAAATTCATTTAGACCTAATTCAATTGCAGCAACTTCACCATCAGTTATATTAACAACGTCAAGTTTAGACCTGGTTCCTCTCTTCTAAATAGTGATCCACTAAATTGTTGTTACATGTTGAAAACATTAAAACCACAGGTTGCATATGTAAGCCTATTTATACAAACACAACGTTAACATTGTTAAAGTAATGTGATTTTATGTTTACTATAATTTTTAACGGTTTAAACTAACTTTTAACTAACTAACGATAAAAATTAAATTTAAACCTCATGACTTTTTTTATTTCCTTGATTAAAATTACAAGGCAGTTTACATAAGAAGTTGGAAACATAATGGCCGATTAATCCAGTTCTATGGCAACTGAACTTTAACTTAACTCTGGAAGTTTAATGTGTGGTAAAAGTTATAAAATTCAATAATCCAAAATATTTCCAAGACATTTAATGGTGGTCGGGGGTACTTGAGTGGGTAATATATTCTCCAAATACCAATGTTTGACGGTGAAGTGAATTTTTTTACGTAGGGTATACGAGTAAAATTTATATCGTGATAAAGAATGAAAATTGCTTAGCGTATTTTAGATTTTGTATTTTAAATGTTGTGAAGCATGAATTTAAAACGGTTCTAGTTAAAAAATTAGTTGAAACTAAACCAACGGCAAATGTGAAACACCAATAATAATGAACATTCGATCAAATAAAATACCAATGAGAATTTGTTAAAATTTAAATAGTCAGTGGAGCTGTTTTGTCTCGTTTTGAAAACATGTAACATTGGTCTAAGGACAATTTATTCGTGCAAAACAGGCCGGAAGTCAACAGAATTTCACATCTCTCTAGCACTAGGCCTGTGTAAAATAAAACGGAAAAGAACGCCTTGTGCTTGTGTTGGCAAAACGGAGGCAGATGTGTCGGGCGGGTTGCGTCAACGCCGTCACATATTGTTTGAAGCAGACTCTAACGCTGCAGACTCAAACGCTGAATACAGTGCCGTATGTGTGTGTTATATAATAACGTTTACCAACAATACTTAAAAGCCTAATTGTTATTATATATTCATTACATAAAATTAATTTATGGGAAGTTTTTTAGTTATTATGTGGAACATTTTTTCAGATTATGTGGTTTTATTTCTTAGATTTTTATATATGTACTTTTGTTTGTTTTAGGTAAGTGTCTAGGATTTGGTTGTTTGCAGTGCGTAAGTTGACCTAACTCATGATAAAATTAAATTTATTTAAGGATGTTATATACCTTCTATATGTTGTGGAATTGTTTGATTTTTTTCTTTTATAGAATCACCTTAGTATAGTTTTTTTTAAATTATTAAACACACTTATAAATAAATTTTCCATGTTGTACATTTTACGTACCTGTATTATCATTTTTACGATCTTGGTGGTTCGGGTTGTTTTAAATTATTTATAAATAATCTTACTAAAATAATAATGATTGTTAAAAACTAAACTAAAATGACTAAACTTTTGAGTGATTTGTTTACATTAGTTTAACCCGTAAATTAATTGAAAATCATATATTTTTTTAAGACGGCCATTATAACCCTCGAGTACGTTAATTAGAAATAGAACTCTTATGTAATAGGAATATTTCTGGCAGTAATTAATTGTGAGTGTGGTGAGGTCTGCTACTACAGCTGTTTTATACTCATTACATTTACATGGGACTACACTAGCGCTCCGCTACTGCATTACAAAACAACTAATGATCAGAGACTCAATATTTAGGAATGGATGAGAAAACTACCTGTTTTTATATAATAAATGTTCTAACTTATAATATATGTTAAAAATTACCAGTTTGTGATGAATTTGTACTACTTAACTTTGTCTATATGATCATAATATACAGGGTGTTTCAAAACTCTCTACCAACACTTTCAGGTATTGTTTCTGAGCTAAGAGCGAATCTGAATATCACATTTAAACCATCCGAAAGTCCTCAGTTACTCACAGAGCCGCTGATAATTTTAGAATGTCTTTTCTAAAATTATAATTTTTTTACCAAAAACCGTATAATGTAAAATTTTGAAATTTTATATACACTTTATTAATAGTAAGGCCAACTTATTAAAATAATGTTGAAACTTTCTAAAGTAGGAATTCAAAATGACTGCCGTCCAAAATGTTCAAATAAGAACAACTTTTGAAATAATAGTCGAATAACACTTGTAGTAAAATAACTTTTTTAGACAATGTAAAGGCAATCTAAGGATGTCCTATTTATTTAGATGGAATAAAATATAAACGAGGTATGACACTTTTTGTGGTGCGTGGCAGATGGTGCAGGAACGCAGCTAATATAACAATGTGACAATCACATAACCCCTAATAATGATTTTTATAAGTTAATACAAATTTGTTTTCTCTTTAAAAATAAGAATATTATTAAAAATAACCTTATTTGATTTTCTTTAAACTTGTCCTATGTTTGTGTTACATTCAACAATGAAAAGAAAAGGAATTATTTAAAAACTGATTTGTATCAACAAAATAATAATAAATCCTAAGTAAGTTAATAAATATTGAATAAATTGAAACTAATTTTAACTAACTAATTAACTATAAAATGATTATTAGGGGTTAGGTGATTGTCATGTTGTTGGATTGTTTGCGTACATTGATCTACACCATCTGCCGCACACCACAAAAAGTGTTATATCTCGTTTATTTTTTATTCCGTCTAAATAAATATAATATCGTTAGATTTATCTTTAAATTGTCTAAATAAAGTTGTTTTACTACAAGTGTTATACGGCTATTATTTTAAAGTTGTTCTTGTTTCAACATTTTGGATGGCCGCCAATTTTAATTCCTAATTTGGAAAATCTTGGATTTGTTTTTCGTAGGTTGGCCTTAATATTAATAAAATGTATACCAAAATTTTAAATTTCACGTTTTACGGTTTTTGAGAAAAAAATATTTTTTGAAAAAATAAAGTTCTGTGAGTAACTGAGGACTTTCGGATTCGCACTTAGCTCAGAATCAATACCTCAAAAGGTTGGTGGAGAGTTCTGAAACACCCTGTATATGACAATTATGGTGATGTGAACAATTCAAGAAGCAGTTATATGATTTTTTTTTTTTTGCGAAATGTAGAATTCAGCGAGCTAAGGTGAATAATTGAAATCGGTTGAGCTGTTAAAATTTTATCGTGGAACAGACATAAGTACTAAGACAGGTTTTGAAACATAACACTGTGTATAAATATTTAGCAAGCATATTCTTTTTATATTTGTAAATAAACGTAGATTGTAGTTTTTGTTAATAATTATAATTGTATGAAAGATCGTATATAATAATAAATATACGAGTTAATAATATATAAAACGTGTTTTAATTGTATTTTTATTACTAGTTGGTTTAATTTTTGTAGTAACGTGCATTTTTTAAGAGTTAAGAGTTGTTCTAGAAACACCAGAATTAGAGTTGTTTTTATAGTTCTGAAAATCTAAAGGACAATTGTATATTGTAAATTTCAGATTGAGTTGATATTGGTATTCTTCGTTGTTAATAAATTTTCACAAATCACCAATAAATAACACTTTTTTCGAGGCCTTTCGCCAGCAAAGCTGGCATCATCAGGCAACACAAATTTATATATTTTTTTTTTTTTTTTTATTTAATATAAATTTGTGTTGCCTGATGATGCCAGCTTTGCTGGCGAAAGGCCTCGAAAAAAGTGTTATTTATTGGTGATTTGTGAAAATTTATTAACAACGACAATTGTATACTTTTTATAACTGTCGGTAACATCCTGTTAAATCAAACGCTCGTAGCCTACATACAGAATATCAATTTTTTTAACAAAGACGATTAATCCTTACCTTCCCGATTATTTCTGTTAATTTTATTCTTAACGATTTTAAGCTATGCAGTTCTTTAT
>JAQJVL010000015.1:2150495-2244256 GCA_035578905.1 Stictocephala bisonia | reverse complement strand
CGCAAAAAGTGTTTCCTACACTGTAACTAGTTTAATTTATAATTTTTCTATTGTTGTTTTGCAGTTTTCGAGGATTTGTACTCCATATGACTCTTTTTAAGCTAATATCTCATAAATTAATCTATTGTAATTTTCTGTTTTGATTCTGCAATCTAGAAATAGGAATTTTCACGAAATCGTAATCTATTATGCCATTATAGTTGCCACTTTGTAACTCAGGTGTGTTACTATTTTATGTTGATACTGGCTGTAGATTTCTACCTGCCTGTTGTCTAGCAAGACGTCAACAGGTTGTTTACCAGCCTGGTTTTTACTGTCAGCAACATAGTTTCAATACTTAGTACACGAATTTCAAGAGAGTGGGTGTGTCATTTTTTCCGCAGTTCTGAACTCAGAGAATTGGTTACTGAGAAAATGAACGCCCATAAGCTCAATAAGTCCTTTCTTAACCGCATGGATTACACTTAACATTTCCTTCTTCAGTTGTTGTAAAGTCCCATTGGAGAAATCAAATCTATGGCACACCACCTTACCAAACCTATGGATCCTGGGAATAGCACAATTGAAAACGTAGTTTGTTGAGCAGAAACTGAGTCTGAAGATAAGTGGAAATCTGGACTGTCTAGGGACCTGAATGTCAATCAACGCTAGTATGTCTGTGCAGTTTATATCACCATTCAACACTTTAAATAGAAATAACACATCCACAACTTTTCTCACCAGGAGAGGCCCCATCCAGAGCAGGACCCATTTAATCAGTCGGAACGTTGTTGTAATCAATGCCCAATCTCGTAACTGCCACAGTCAGAAAACTTGACTGGATCCTCTCAATCATTGTAATATGGTTGTTTTGGTGTGGGGTCCATATTAAGCTGAAGAAATCCAAAATTGGTAAAACCAGAACAACATATAGTGATCTTAGAGAATTTACGTTTAAACCCATCCTGCTTCATCTCAGAGCAAATCCTAGTACCCTTGAAGATTTGTTGCAAATAGTGACGATGTGCAATTCGAGGTTGAGGTCCGAGCACAACAGGACTCAAAAATCTCGGATAGAGGATCTACGTGGCACAGCAGCGCCATTCAGAGTGTAATTGAAGACTAAAGGACTCAAAAGCCAATGAAAAGCGAGAAAAGCACACTTAGTAACATTTAACCTCATGCAACTTGGAGTACACCAGCCCTCAATAAAACGCAAGCACTGCTGAGGGATCAAGCAGTCACCAAGAGAGTTGACTGTAGTAAAAACCTTGATGTCATCGGCAAGCATCAAACACGTGCAAAAGTTCTCAATATTTTGCACTGAACTGATGATATCATTCACGAAGGGGAAAGGGACCAAATGTGACTCCTGCGGACACAGGACTCAGCATGAATTGAAGCAGACTTGCAACCAGAGAACTTAACAACCAAGCTTTGGTCAGAAAGATACAAAGCAATCCACCGCAGTATAGAACCTGTCACTCCATATGCACGAAGGTTCGCTAAGAAGTGAGCGAATGTTGTTAATATTAATGCTAGAAGATGGATAGTCAATGTCGTATAAGTTTCAAAGAAATTACTAGAGTTTGATGTGTAAAAGTACTGTGGATCTGATGGTGTTCTCCCTTCAGTATTGAGATCATGCAGTGAAATTCTTGGTCCTTATTTCACCACTATTTTCAACTTGTTTCTGGGTTCATGAGTTTTTCCAAGTGTCTTAAAGGTGGAGTTTGTGGTATCAATTCCAAATAAATTGGAGATGTATCTTGTTTCATACCCATTACTATTCTTTCTTCAGTGGCTAAGGTCTTTGAGGGGCTCATGCTGGATTTCCTGGCATCTAAATTTAGTCATAAAATAGTGGACTACTTTAACGAATTTGCTCTTGCTGTAGAGCTATATCTTGTTCGCCTTTGAAAGAGGGAACCAAGTGGACGTCATATACATAAATTATGCCAAGGCGTTTGACAAGATTAGTCATCCTCATCTCTTGATTAAAGTTGCAAGCCATGGTGAGCTTCTGCAATGGCTATCCAGCTATCTTAATGGGCAGAAACTTTGGTTGCGTTTCGCTTCCTCTGTATCTTCTGACTTTCTGACTTCTTTGGGTGTCCCACTGGGGTCACTGTTGGGCCCATTTCTCTTCAGCATGTATACAAACGGCCTGTCTCTCTCGATCGGAGCAAAGCACTTGTTTTTCGATGATGACATTAAGCTTTTTGTTGAAGTATCTGCTAGCGATTACTATAAACGTTTTTACTATAAAATAATTTTTTTATAGAGCCTGGAGATAGTTCTCCATTGGTGGGTCTTTATGTATCATACTTTGATCAATTATAATCATAATGTAACAAAATACAACCTTTTTGATCCTGTTCAGTGAAATAATATTTTGAATATTTTGACAATTTTTTTAACGAAAGGGAATTTATGTAACTAAATATTAATCTATAATGGATATAAGAACTCAAAATTCTTAGAACATCTTTAAAGATTGATGCAATTACCTTCAAAGACTATCATATAATGAATGATCTTTAACGGTTTCATTATCTTTTCTTGAGAAAAAATTGTACACTAAATAAAATAGTTGCTTAGTTATTATACTACATGTTGGCAGAAATAAAATACTACAAATTAGGTTCACACAACACAATACAAACACAACATTTACAGATATTATGTTGATCGATTTCGGTTAACCACACACACCATGCTAAAGCAGCCCATACACTACACGTGCATTGCACATCGTGCGCCAAACACTGTAAATGCAATTTGTTCTGAGCATGCCAAAAGTCTGTGTTTAACTGTGATATTTTGGTTTCAACACGACCAGCTATGCCTGTTGTAACGAAAAATAAAGCTTTAGCCATTTTGTTGATTTGTGCGATACATGAAGATAGTAAGAGAAGGCAATTATAGGCTAAAAATCAGTTGAAGAAGAAAGAAAATTATTCTGATATGAGACTCCTGAAATTGGGAGAAAGAAATGCTGATGATGTATCACTAATTCTAAAAAGTTAGTGATTGCCGTAAAAAACCAGATCTGATTGCCGTTGTGTCATGCAATAAAACCTGTGCATTGCACATTATTCTCCATACACTAGCACGTTTCGTCAATATTTGGCAAACCGTGCAATGCACGTCTAGTGTATGGGCCGCTTAAGACCTGAGAAGCAACTATTGCTACTAACACACCACAGCTGATAAATTCATTAGGGTTTGTTGTAATTACATCACTGCTATATGTGGGTCAATACTACTGTAAGTGTATTGGTTGGTGAATCAATACCATGAGTATTAAAATAATATTAATAGGATAATTAATACTAGATAGAGTAAAAATCTTTGTTATAGTTAATTATTTAAGATATCAAGTTTTATCTATGCTAATTACTAAAAGTAAGAAATAATCTCATGTAGCTGATTTTATCTGGGTCAATCAAATTACTTTATTTACATAATTTTATAACATGATTATTCCTGATCATGAATAATCAGGAGGTTAGAGTCTCGGACTGTTCACCTGAACACGAAAAAAACAACTTCAACGTCAAGAGATATATGACCTCAAAATTTAAAGCTTTTAAACAATAATCTCCAGAGACAATCCTGGAATTTTCTGAATAGTTTTTGGTATCCTGATGCAATTTACAGCTTTTAATGACTGTTTAAATTTTCATTTTAACTTGTTTTGCCCCTTCAAAAAAACGAAAGTATTCAAAAATATTGCGAAAACAACTTGGAAATCATAAATAGCTCTTCAAAATAAAAAAGTATGATAATTTTAAAAACATTTCTATTAAGGTCAACAAAAAAACTCTTCATGATCCAATTGAAGTTGCAAACCAATTCAACATATTTTTTCAAAAGTTAACAACTCAGTTTCGACAGAGTACCACTCAAATGGTCGTAATCTGCGACATCCACATGTCACCTACATCCTTGGCTCTCTTCCTTGTGACGGAGGGGGAGGTGGCTTGTGTCATACAGACTAAATTCAAAAAGTTCCTGTGATGTCAACGGAATCTAAATGTGGATGTTAAAGCAATGCTATAAACATTTACTAACACCACTGGACAAATCTGATCAACTGCTCATTAAAAACCGGAATCTTCCCCTCAAAATTGAAAACTGCAAAAATCATTCCAATCTTCAAAAAGGATGATCCTTCCCAAATAAACAACAATCGTCCAATTCCAATTCTGAGCTAAATCTTCGAAAAAAATTTTCTGGAATAACTTATTAGTTTTCTAAAAAGATATGAAATTCTGAGTTCAACCCAATTTGGATTCAGAAAAAACTTGAGTACAGCAGATCTCGTTGAACATGTTGTCGATAGGCTTGAGAGGTGCGAACATGTGCTCAGCATATTTCTCGACCTCTCAAAAGCATTTGACTGTGTGCACCATGAAACTTTGTTGCACCAGTTAGAAAGATATGATGTACGAGGTACACCACTAAAATGGCTCAGGTCGTATCTAAATGACCGTGACCAGTGTGTGGAAATCTCGGGCACCTTGTCTTCATAAAGAAAGACCACCCAAGGAGTCCCATAGAGATCTATCCTTGGACCAATTCTCGTTTGATTTACGTAAATGATCTGAACCAATCAATGCAGAATGGAAAGATAGTTCAGTTCGCGAACAACACGACTCTCTGCATCAAAGCCAAGACTCTTCAAAACAATCACATTTTCAGAACTGAACTTTTTTTCCGAAATCAGTCAGCTAATGAACGAATCAAAATCAAACTTCATGAAATTTACATTGAAGAGGCAAGATTCTGAAACAAGAACTTCGGTTTTTGTGGATGATCTTCCGCTTGATGAAATGGAGTCAACAAAATTCCTAGGAATGTACCTGGATCGGGAACTCACTTGGGACGATCATGTGGATAGTGTTTGCACAAAGATTGCATCAGGTATTTTTTCCCTTTGCAACTTGGAAAAGGCATTGTACCTACAGCACAGAACAAATGCATTCAGAAATTTGCCTTCTCAAGTAAATGTCAGATTAATTAAGCATCTCCCTGAAGGTATCAAAGGAAACGAAAAAAATTTCAAAGCTCAGTTGAAAACCCTTTTGGTGTCAAAAGTATTTTACTCTCTTGACGAGTGTATGATGGATCGCTGGGATGATTTGCCAAACTTATAGCTTAATTGCAAAAATCAAAACTTCGAACCTGAATCTGGTGTAAAAGATGTGTGAATGGTAAAATGTATGTATGCACAGGTTATTGTGAGCATGAATAGGTAGGTTATGTAGTTTACGATTGTAATGAAATGTATTCATTGACTTTACACAATAAAGAAAATTTACTTTAAATAACAGGTTAGTTATAGGGCACTAGGCCTTGGATGTCTGTTTTTGTGATTTTATTTCTATTTTCAGTTTACCAGCATGTTGTTTTTATTTTTTACAGATTCTAAATAATAAATCTTAGTCTATTCGTATTTTAGGTTTATATGGGAAGAGATTCACTTCCCAACTCTAGGAATGTTTTTCGCAGCTACTCCTAGATTTTCATATGTGAACATGAATGTGATGAAAACTAGAAAAAATTGCATACCAGAGATGCAAAACAGAGTGTAGCTTTAAAATATAGGTGTAAGATCAATAAGCCTGCATAATACTAGTCTCCCAGGGTTTTAGTTATCTTTAACTTGCAACCTTCAATTGAATGAGATCCAACTAAATGAAACATCAAATGATTTTTCAAGAACCAACCAACACATTCGAGATGGACATGTTGTATAACGATTATACACACATCTTACTTGCAGAGAATGTACAAAGTAGTTGAGATTATTCTCTTACTCAAATAGAACTGTACACCAGGAAATAAGAGTGATTACACCAAAAATTTCAGACCTAACTTAGTGTGTTAACTCAGTTCGCGTACTGGTAACAGTGACAGTTAGGGAAACCAGATTTATCTGCCAATGAGAGTAACATCGTTGAAGCAGCAGTGACCTAAGTTATGCATCTGTACATAATCTCTCAAACCACTTGTACTTGTGTGATGAGTTTGTTGTTAAGGCAGGCGCCCAACCTAGATTTTGCGAACAGCGATTGATTCCATTTGTGCAGCACCACTTTATGATTATTACCAGCACAATATATCTCACTGGTGGAGTGGGAATAACCTCTGTGAAAGGAAGGGGGTTAATGAGGTGGTTTAATCACACGTCTTTCCTGATGTATTCCTGAAAGAAGCAGGAGTACATGAATAATCTCAACTACTTAAACCAAAACATCTAAATAATAATTGTTAAAACTTAATCATAATGTAAAAAAAATAATATTTGACATTTTGAATTATGGCTTACTTAAATTGTGCAAGGCTCATGATCTGCCTTACCTTTAATATGGCAGGCAGAGAACATTAATTTTAGTTATATAATTTTGACACTAAATCTGTCAAGTGCACAATTAGAACAGATTTGATGTACATTTATGTGCCAATCAATTATTGTAAGGTGTAATATTTTCATTTTAATATAACCACAGACAAACGATGAATAGTTTTAAATTTATAGTGATAATTACTTTCTAAAGGACAAAATATCCTATTTTGGAAATAACAATAACTTATCTTATACCTTAAATTCAAAAGTACTCACACAGTTATTTGGAATTTATTCCAGACCCCACTAATAGTGTTATGTGTACAATAATCACATACACCTGAATTTGTTTTAATACAGCCGGTATCTTATCATTAAACAGGCATTACACACTTTTTACATTAGATCAAATAACGCAGAATGCTCTTTCATTTGATATATTGTATAACAGAAAGTTAGAATAACTTAGCCCAAAGGAGAAGATGTAGTCACATAAGTTTTAACTCATTACAGAAATTTTGATTTTATTATTAGTCTGCCTAAAAAGCTTGGTTTCTTTTATACTCATTTTTACAATGTAATTAATTTATTCAGTTATCAATTTGGCTAATATTAGGAAGCATTACTAATTAAATCTTTTGAAGAGTTAAGATAAAAATGTCAATCTGAAAGTTCTGCGCCTTGATTTTATTTTACAGTTATTTCTCTTATTTCTTGGTAAGCTATGATGCAGAATAAATATTGAGAGATATTACTTAGGAAAATTGTTTAGCTCTCTTTGCTGCCTACTTTTCACTGTCATAAATTCTTTAACAATGTAATTGAAGTTATATTTTCATGCCTTTATTATTACCAGGAAAACATTTTGTTTTTTTGATTTTTCAAATCCTACAAATTGTTATGATTTAAGAAAATGTTCTGTTCTATTTTTTTGGTTACGGCACAAATATGACATGTACAGTATATGTTTTTATATAACCAATATTATTAAGGCTCAAAAATGCACCATTAGGCATTATGGGTAGTAAATAAACATAAGCTATTCTTAGAGTACTTTTAATTTTTTTGTTTAGTTAAATTTAAATTAAAGGGCAAATGAAAAATAATAGCACATATAGTTTTAATTACTATAATTAATACAGTTTTGTCACAGGTACAAATGTTCAGTATACATTCCTATATTTTAGAGCTTTCTATGTAAAAAAACAGCAGTTCCTTTAAAGGTTTAAGGTGGGCGTTTCCCAAACTGCTGAATAACCGCTGGTAAGTCGAAAGCCCAATAGCAGACATGTAATTTTACCGCCAGCAGACCAAAAATCATGCTGTTCTATTTCAACTGTATGGTTTCTGTTTATTATTACAATGAGTCATAATGAACACTGTTTGATTATTAAAGGTCTAATCTAGTGGGCCATAAGTTGGCATTGAGTTTTTTAATTTAATATCATCGAGAATGATATGTAAAAAATTATAAAAATGTTTAATTTTTCACAAAAGCCAACTTATGGTCCACTAGAACAGTTCTTCATCTATCAAATGACATTTCAAGTATTGCAATACCATTAACGATTATTATGTACCAAACGTTGAAATAGAAACCCATATTTTGGGCGTTTTTTATGAAGCGAAACAACACCCTTGACACACAAAAAATTATCAAACTTGGAACACTTCATTATTTTATAACACTATGTAATTCTGCAGTGATTACATTTTTCTATTACAATTGGTGGATGATCAATACTGTCGAAAATGACATCTTCCGCCAGGCGAGGTAGGTGCATTTATTTGTCTTTTGGTACAAATTGAGTGAATAAATCTCTTACTGATCGTTGTCCTCTTATCTTGGCCTGATTTAAGCAGAGCATGGACAATACAAATTCTTGTATAAATGACCTTTATTTAGATAAAGAGCAGGAGATAATTAGACTTCAGATGGAAATTGACAAATTAAGAAGTCATAACCTCAATACTGGTTTTAAAGACAAATCACATAATCAATCTCTTTTCAATGACTCATTGGCATTCCCACCACTTAGGCTTAGTAATAGATATTCTGTTTTATCCGAACAAGGAGTTGATAATGATAGACTTAATAATGAAGATAATTCACCACCAATAAACTCTTCATTACGAAGGGAGGAGGGTAGATTCTCAACTCCAATAGGATCCATGGCTCGACGGGGAATCAGGAAGAATCAGACAAACACATCTAAAGACTTGCTTAATGATAACCGTTGCCAGAGAACGATACACAAGAAAGTGAAAACAAGGACGGTATCTAATACAACTGTTGAAGTAGGACAGAGTAGTTTAAGAGTAGGGTATGATAAAGGCAGTTGCACTAAACATGTACCTAAATTGTTAATTTTGTCAGATAGTCATGGGAGGAACATAGGCCAGCATATAAATCAGAAAATAGACAGAACAAAACTGGAGGTATTTTCTATGTGTCGCCCAGGGGCTGGGCTTGTAAATGTTATGTCAGGAATTGAATCTTTTAGTGATAGATTTACTAAGCAAGATTACATTGTAATAATAGGAGGCAGTAATGATATTGTAAGTGAGAGTAGGTCAATACTAACAAAGAACATCATTAATAGGCTAAAGGCCATTTCAGAGAAGACAAATGTAATTTTTTGTAGCTTACCTATTAGGTTTGATAGGCCTGAATTGAATGATGCAGTGCATCTATGTAATGTTGAGCTAAATGCTCTATCTGATATGAAACTTCTACCTATTGATAACATAGACAGAAAATATTTCACCAAACATGGACAACACCTTAACAAAGCAGGTAAATTTGTTTTAATTTCTAAGATTTTGAAAGCTGTGCATGATATTGAAAGTAAGGTGCATAATGTAGGTAGTAATTTTTTAGATTAGGCCTACATCAGTCATATAAGCAGAACAATTTTGACAAACTTCATAATGTGAAGGAAACCTTATTAAATTGTACAATGGTTAATGATAAAACAATAGATGTTTTTACTGTTCTGCAGCTTAACTGTCAATGTCTTAGAAATAAATTTTTGGACTTAGAGCATTTATGTATGAGTGAGAGTGTGGATGTTGTTTGTGTGTCAGAACACTGGCTTAAGGCAGGGGAAGTAGATCTTTATACACCTAAGAGTTTTGTAGCAGCCAATATATTGTGTAGGAATGTTTTTAAAAATGGGGGGGGTTGGAATCTTTTTAAAAAGAAATATTGAGTTTGAGGTTGTTGATGTAACGGATTATTTTTTAGAATTGCATTGTGAAATAAGTTGCATCCAGCTAACCTCATGTAAATTGATTGTTATAAGTATTTATAGATCACCGGCTGGAAATATGGAAACTTTTTTAGAAAATTTTGAATTAACAGTTAAAAAGATTTTAGGTAAGTATTCTTCATATAAAATAATTATATGCGGAGACTTTAACATTGAAATGGCAAAACCTACTACAAATATCTCTTTAAAATTTCTGAATATATTGCGGTCTTATAACTTTTTTTGTGTAATTAAAAACCCTACCAGAAATAAAGCGTGTATAGACAACATAATTGTTAATTTTTCAAGAGATCTTTATAAAGCCAGAATATTAGGGGGCAGCTTTGCAGATCACGACCCTTTACTACTGGAAATGAAACTCAAAACTGATAAATGTTTAAAAAGTAATAATAACAATGGTAAAAATGACACATTCATCCGTACTCAATCAGACAATCAAATTAAGGAATTTGCGGAATGTCTGCTCAACAATCAATGGAGTTTTACCAAAAACTTGTCTAGGCCTGGTGGTGTATCTGATGCACAGATGTGTGATCGATTTTTTAAAATGTAATTGACCTATGGCACACTTGTTCACCTCTGGTTAAATGTAAATCTAATCATAATAATAGCTATAGAAATAAGTACAATAAGGTTAATTGGTATTCTGTGGAGCTTGCAGACTCTAGAACATTAATGCTCTCATATTTTACAATGTACAAAAATATGGTTCCAGGTACAATACAATCCAATCAGGCATACAAAATTTACCAAAATTTGAAAAAGAAATACAGAAAACAATTGGCAAATGCAAAAAAATTGGCTTGTCAAAATTATATAGAAAATTCTGCAAATAAGTGTAAGGCCGCGTGGGAAGTCATCTCGGGGGAAAGCTCACCTACACACACACAGCAGGTAAGTCTCGAACCAGATATGGTCAATAATTACTTTCTAAATTCTGTACATGATTTGGGGCAGCAGTTTGATAAGTCAGTTGTTTCAGCTATTAACCTTTTAAATAATACAAACTTAATTAGGCCTAATAGTTTCCGTTGGAGAATGACCACACCTGAGGAGGTGAGTAAAACAGCTGCTCAATTGTCGAATTCTAAGGCAATGGACTGTTATTGGCTTTCAAATAATATTATTAAGAAAACTATTCATTTAATTAATGTACCTTTGGCCTTTATTTTTAACACATGTTTTCACTTAAGTTACTTTCCTGAATTACTAAAATTATCCAAAGTAGTACCAATATTTAAGAAGGGAGATAAAAGCTCACCACAGAATTACCGTCCAGTCTCAATAGTTCCCATTTTTTCAAAATTATTCGAATCAATTATATATAGTCAATTAAGTGAATATTTTGAAAGAAACAATTTAATTTCAGTTTCTCAATTTGGATTTAGGAAAGGTATGTCTACCGTAACTGCAGTACAGCAACTTGTTGGGAATAGTCTAGAGGCGTTTGAAAATAAGGAAACTGTTGCTCTCACCCTTTTTGATCTTACTAAAGCTTTTGATTGTGTACCTTTTGATATTTTACTTTATAAACTTAAATATTATGGAATTGACACCCATTCACTTAACTTGATAAAATCATATCTCAGCAATAGAACTCAATATGTTGCACTCAACAACAGGAATTCTGCGGTTGCAAGTGTCTCAACTGGGGTGCCCCAGGGCTCTGTCCTAGGACCTTTTCTGTTCATAGTAGCCATAAATGATTTGCCATATAACAATACTAGTGTAAATACAATAGTATATGCGGACGACACCACCATTATGAAAAGTCATAAAGACCTAAATTATTTAAATGATGTAATTGAGGGCTCAACAAGGGATGTACTGAATTGGTTTCAAAGTAATAAACTACATTGTAATAAAGATAAAACTCAGAATTTGATACTTAGTCTCAAAAATGAAATTCCATACAATTCAGTAAAACTGTTGGGCATAAACATTGATAGTAAATTGTGTTGGAAAGACCAAATCAACAATATCTGTAAAAAAATATCCAGAACAGTATTTTTATTTTGGAAGCTAAAGCCACTTGTAAATTTAGAATACTTAAGAATTGCATACTTTGGTTTGTTTCAATCGCATATCACCTATGGGTTGATACTGTGGGGACATTCTCATTGTGTGCATGAGATATTATTAATACAAAAGAAAATTGTTCGCAATATGGCAGGGGCAGGGGCCCTGGAGCACTGCAAACCGCTTTTTGTTTACCTTAAAATCTGCACAATTATTAACCTATATAGTTTTCAAGTCTTAATGTATGCCAAAGATAATTTAAATTTATTTCAAAAAAGGCAAAACATACACAATCATAAGACTAGAAATAGAATCAATCTGGATATTCCTCATCATAGGCTTACCCTTACAGGCAAGTCCTATAAAATTAATTGTGTTACATTTTTTAATAAGCTCCCCGAGATTGCTTGGACAATACCACGTAATAAATTTAAAACTGTCATTTATAACTGGCTTCTCAATAATCCATTCTATTCTATTTCCGAGTTTCTAGAGTCTGACTTGAACATAACTTTTTTCAATATGTAAATGTAATAGTCTTTTCTGTTTTCTGTTTTAAGTATAGATTAATTTAAATATGTGTATGTTGAAGAGTAATTTATTGTAAAATTTTAATATATAGTAATTTATTGTTGAATCTTAATATATGGTAATTTTATTGTTGAATTTTATTATGTAATTATTTATTGTTAAATTTTAAGATAATATAGTGATTTATTGTAGTTTTAATATGTAATGATGATTGATAAGCAAATTTTGACAGAGTGCACCTGCCTTGTTTTAGTTTAGATTTGTAATTGTAGATTGACATGTCCTATTCGAACTTATGTTTGTCAATGGAATAAATAATTCTTGATTCTTGAATGTTTATCTTCAAAAAATTTGTGACATTGGTTTACCACTCATTTCTCAGCAACATAAAGTTCATGATATTCGAATCACTATCCATCCGTCTTCATTTTCCAAAATATCTCCCCACAGAAAATTGTCTATAATCAGGGAAGGTCTGCAATACATTTTTCATAATCTGTAAAATAAACATACACATTTAAATAAAAAATTTACATACTGTACGTGTAAAAAGGTAATTATTTATCAACTATACAAATAGTACATAAGATAGTATAAAATAATATTTTTGTAAGGATATATATATAACTACATGCGTGCATTTGCTTACCTGAATACATCTGTAAAATGCAGGTAAATACAGTTTGAAGCCAACCTATGGATCTTCCCGACATTACGCTAACTTGGGAAACACACACTAGATGGAGAATATGAGGAGACCATAACATGGATAAATGCATAAATGAAAAAGTGACAGTAACGTGTCATGGGAATCAAAGTACAGACCTTACAAAATAAAATTAACCATGATTTGATATTTAATCACTGGGCTGGGAAGGTTTAAGCATAAATTCACTACATGTATTTAAAGCAAAAAGCGCAGTTCCATGTTCAGTTCACAACCTCATTACAATTTACAAGGAAATCTGCTTGACATATTATATTAAGTATTAGCAATGTGGAGGTAATAATATGTTCGTCTGACTATAGAGGTAAAAACACGTTTTTGTAAATTTGATAATAATTCACCACCTCTATCAACTTTGAAACTGAATAAGACAATGCTTTGTACTCTAAAATTATGATCCGTCACTACAGAACTATAATTTATAGTATCAATTCACCTTTACAACTTGACAGGCCTAGCCACCTATATGACCATGGACCATCTCCATGCTATCAGCCTAGATTGAAAACTGCACAAATTTAAGCACTCACACACACACAACGTTGTTAGTCCCTGCAATGCAGGACTTTTAATACACAACTCAAGCACATATTACCTCAGCGCTGTTAAATATCTTATCTCCTATGAGGCAGCACCTAGTACAAACTGATTGTGTAGTATTATATGTAGGTTGTGTTTTGACCTTGGTGATGTCAGTTTGCTATTTTAGACAGTGTATGCAGGTAGCCCGACAAGGTATCTTTTTTAAATAATGTTTTATGTAATATTCATCATTAGTGTTTTTGTGTGTATTATATATATCTGATAATATCATAAAACTCTTTTTAGTTTATTTTACAGTAAATATTGTGTATTATGATAGATCTGGCCATCATGCATCCTGAAAAGCCACGCTAGTGAACTAAAGGATGATGGTGGGTTTTATACATGTATGACAAACTCTTAGAATACTACGTTGGTGCAAATGAATGCTTGTTGCAAGCAATGCAATTTTGACAGACATTGCATCTGATAACTCGTGACTGATAAACTTACATGACTTCTAAAACACCCAAGAAAGTCAAAAACGTTATTCTAATACAATATACACTGATTCAAGAACTAATCTAAGATTAAAAATAATGCAAAATATTACTACTAACCTATATTATATCTTAATATGGATATTTATTAGTGAATGTGTTCAGAAGCATATATTATCCACAACTCTCCACAGAAAAATTAAGTCTCAGCAAAATATATATCTAAATATACCTAACTAACACTGGATTTACAGAGAATTGACACAGGATGAATTTAAACACTCAAGTTATAAAGAAAATATATTACCAGCAGCTGTTAGAAGTCTTTATTTATCAAACATTAGAAGTAAAAAATAACAAAACAACAGTTAGGATTCATATACATAACAGCATTCAATAATGGAATAATGTCACTCTTGACCCAATAACGTCAAAATGTGCACTCCAGAAAAGATATTCCTACAGATTAATTTTGAACATACGTTTACAAATCTAGTGGTTAGTAATTTATGCATTTAGGTCTGGGCTTGAAAATGAACTTGATGAACTGAGCTAGGTGAAAACTGGCGTGAGATCAATTATTCTGCCCCCAAGAACTCATTGTTTTGCTCCAGGGGGCAGTAGTTGACAGCCCATATCTTTACCACGGAGTTTTATCCCTGAAAAATCACATAGTGTATTATTATCAGTTAAAAATATTAAACAGATATATATACTCACCAATAACCTATGTACAAACAATGCCATTCAAAACAAGAAGTTTTGAAAAGTAATTCTTCTAGTGTTTCTTTTCTGATAGATAGATAATTTTTGGAGATTTCCAATACTTCAAGTATTTTAACCCTCCACGCGCCACGCGTCTCGATCGAGATGCATTATTGTGTTGCTCAAGCGCCATCGTCTCAATCGAGACGCATTTCGCGTGCGCTTACTTTTATTTATTAGCGCGGTTATTACGCATTTGTTTCACACATATTGCATACCGTTTTGAACATAAACGTCTATTACATGTATATAACACAACATATTTTTTTATTTTTCACTCAGACGATGTTTGTAGACCTGAACAGTTGATGCATATGTTGCTAAGTCATCTCTCCAATCCAGTTTGTTTGTGTTCTTTGTTGATCGACAAAACAATGTGTTAATGTGCGTGTTTTGCGTGTGTTTTGCACTGATTTTATTCAAAAATGAGTGAATTATCACGTAGTAGTGCTATTTGGGGTATTTTAGATGAATTAGATGACGGAAATATAAGTGACAACAGTGACATTACTGACTTGACATGACATGACCCCCAAAAATGTGTGTATATAGTTCCTTTTTTTTGTGTGTGCGTGTTTTGCGTGTATTTTGCACTGATTTTATTCAAAAATGAGTGAATTATCACGTAGTAGTGCTATTCGGGGTGTTTTAGATGAATTAGATGACGGAAATATAAGTGACAACAGTGACATTCCTGACTTGACATGACATGACCCCCAAAAATTTGTGTATATAGTTCCTTTTTTTGACATTTTTCAATTTTACCTTTGGTTTATCTACTATTATGTATATATATTTTTATTCCTGTTAAGATTCTGCAACTTTTGTACATTAGTGAAAATTGTGCTACATTATTGGTGGTTGACTTATATGTGTTCAAACTTAGAAGATTTGTTTGAAAAATTAACTTTTCAACTTTTCCGAAGATACTACATGCACCAACTTCATTGGTAAGTGCTAATTTATATTCCTTCTAATTATATGTATCTTTGTGAACAAAATGATATGCAGCACTCTATATTTAGGGGATGGGAATAAATCTTTATGATTTTAAAAAAAAACCCTTACGAAACCATCAAAATCGCGTAGCGTTTTAAGGTAATATACATGGCGTATATAGGGTTAAGGAACAAACATGTTTTGACAGGTATAAAAACTCTTGTAGTCTTCAGGTGTTACTTACTACCTTAATCTACATACTTACCTTACTTCCTTAACTCATCATAATTTTAAAAAAACCTAAAATTACATACTAATAGACTGTTTGACTACTAAGAAAGTCTTATGTTCTTAAAAACCATCATGCATAACACTATTATAACATTAACAAAATATAAAACATAATATGGAATATTAAAGAATTTCAAAATACAAAAATGTTTAACAATAAAAAGAGCAGGTTTCGACAGATATAAAAAACACAAATTTCGACAGTCTGTTCCTTAAAACACTTGAAGCATTGGAAATGTCTAATAATTTTTTATGTATCATGAACAATTCAATTCAAACACATAATTTTCAAACAATAGTTTCTTTTCTCTCAAATGTGTCTTGTTTTAAACATTTTAAAACAACAATGATATAGACTAAGCAGGTAGCGTCATTCGTTTGGTCAATAAATTTCAGACAAAGTTAAAAGTACAAAATTGTTTAAGTAAATCAACATTAAAACTGGTGAATATGATTTTACTGTAAATTTTATTGCATATTGTTTATAAATATTGAACCAGGAGATACCATAAGACAGAACAGTGTGAACTATGTCAGCAGCCTATTTATGAGGGATATACTTCATATTTAACGCACAATTTGAGTTTGTAGGCAGTTCTTTATAATGCTGTTTACTATTATTTCAATTAAACTGGCAATAAATATAATAATTCCATAATAGAGGAAACCTCTACACATTTACCGTTCTGATTACTCACTGCGCTCGTGACACCTCGGCCTTTGCCCTCAGCGTCTGGCTTTTGACTTCAAAACTTAATGGTTTAAAATCATACCATATAAATTTATTTACAATACTGCACTTGAGTTGCAACCTATTTTTAGTTTAATTATGAACATCCAATGTTATTACTTAGCCTATTTCAAAAGTTTTCATTTTGTTTATTTTAATTAACAGCTGATAATTACAGACATACATGATACATTCATTGTTTTACATTGTGATACAGTCTAAGTGTCCTGGCAAGGCCACAGGCTGAGATCCACAAATGGAGCCGAAAGGTGTATTGGCGAGGCCGCATTCTGAGCTTCTCTACAAGGCCACAGGCCGAGTTCCACAATTGAGCCTATAGCAATGTTCTGGCTAGGCCGCAGGCTGAGTTGCACAAGGAGCAGAGCTACCCCTCAAGAGCGTAATTCATTATTCATTTCTAAGACGCCGATCGTCAAGATATGGGCGAATATGAGGGGTGAATGAGTGAGATGAGTGTAGATTAAAGAGTGTAGTCATTGTTACTATCTGAGTTCGACTTAGTTCAGAAAGGACTATTTTAACAGCCCAATAGTCAGAGCAACTCTGAGACCTACAAACTGAAATCCGAACCACGTACTGTTGGTCTGATTTTCAGCTAACTGACAAGTTTGACACTCAGTTCTCCTTCCTACACAGCATCTGAACCTTAACTACCATTCAACATGGATACCCCAGACTTCTCTAGTAGTGTCAACGTCGATGGCAACCATTGAGCGAACACTGTGTCAGTATTAAGAGGACTGAGCATGGAACCTATCGCCTACAATCTCCCTAACCCTTTGTCCCCAAGTAGCTAGGTTACAGCACTGCGCCACCAGTGCCGACTGATATAAATAGTTAAATGTTATAGGATTAACTGTTACATATTGATCCCATAGCAAGGCATAGATAAACAGCTAGCTATGCATATATAAAAGCTGTTTACTCTTGTGTATATAAATACAGGGATATATCAATAACAAATAACTACAGTAACAGAGACAACTCTGTAGTCACCAAAACAACTCTGGATTTGGAGAATCATCAACTGCAAGCTGATGAGAAGTGCCATATCTTCCTGCCTCATGATAGGGTAGTAAGTAAGATCAACCTTACTGAAATTGGAAGTTGACAGATCGCATATTATAACAACAATTATAAGAGTACATGCTGTATTCACTCAACAGATTGACTTACCAAGGGCTTTTTCAATTTTCCCAATGACAACTTGATTAGGAATGCCACGTCCAGCCTCATAATCATTAATGACCTGTGGCTTCTCATTGCATTTCTGTAAAAATTTAAATAAATGTAAACGTAGTAAATATAGAAAGCCAACGAATGAAAAAATTTAAAATCCATAGGACTTTTCGAGTATTTATTTTTTAATTTTCAACGCTAAAAACATTTTTGGTTATCTACATGCAATAGCAACAAGTGACTTATTCACAACTAATTTTAATAATCAATTACTTGAAAATCGCCAACAGTAATATATAGTAAATTATGCTCATTCAAGATAATTACAAAAATGTATTTCTGTAATTATAAAAAATTGTATGGTTTATTTAAGTGCCAAGCACGAACTATTCTTTTGACATAATGAATTTAACTTCTTTATAATTTAGAACCTGGGGCAACTTACGATTATAGGTATTTCAAATTCCACTTGGTAACCTTGAGTTTAGTTTCCACAATCTTATTTGCATTGCCTATACACTCATTATCGACTAAATCTCAGAACTAATCCATAAACACTCAAATCACAAATGAGTTTATAAATTGGTGGGCTAATGTGATATAAATGCAAAAAATGTCACATTATAGTTGATTATGACAATAATTGGCAACAGAACTCACTTCTGGACCTGTCTCCTAACTAAGAAAAAAGAAGGTCAGAAACAATCTGAAGTAAAACTTATCTACACCATTAAAGAATACTGGATAAATGTAATATGTCAGGACTCACGGTGGCCAGGTCCTTCTGACTCCAACCCTTGGCTTGACGTCCTTGCTGGATCAGTTTTCCCAGGTCCAGTGGGACTTTGTTGTGTTTTAACTCTTCTGTCTCTCTGTCCAGCTTGGCAGTATTTTTTGTAGTGACATGTTGTTTATTTTGACCCCCTCCCCCTACAAAACAAATGATAATTTCACACTAAAAATCAATTTAAAATAGTACAAGAAAAAACCCACAAGTTATGGTCAGAATAGTATTTCTGGGTCACAAATGTCACTACTCCTTATTGTTCTAAAAAGTATCTGAACTTGTGGGTTCAAGATGGTCTTGGCTAATTTAGTTATGGCTTGGCTAATAGACAATCATGATTAATGATAAAATTCTATTATGTTATACTATAGTCAGTTAAATTAAACATAAGAAAACCAGTCTATGAGGCAACAGACATCATAGGCTAGAAGACAGACAGCAACTTATACAAGTACAGTAATTTGACCCACCCACTTACCCATACATGTATAATAGTATTTACCCACCCATACTCGTACTGTAATATCAACCCACCTGCCTAAGTAGTGGTACTGACCCACTCGCCCAACCATACATGAACAGTGGTATTGATTCACCCACTCATACAAATACAGTGGTATGTGACTCACCCATCCACCAAAAACGTTCAGTGTTGTTGAAAGATGTATTTTTCAATCACAACAGTACGTGTATGGGTGGGCGGGTACATTATCAACACAGTATGTGTATGAGTGGGTGAGTGAGTCATCACATACAGGTTTGGGTGGGTCATAACCACGGTACTGTATGTGTATGAGAGTGGGTGAAGTAATGTCAGTGTTAGGAATTGAGATCTAGAACAAACCGCAATATTGATGTTTTAGCTTTTATTTTATTGGTACTGAGAAAATTATCTACATAAAACATCCTTACATAATTTCAATAAGTTATTTGGCTCAACTCGCTTACTAATTTTTGTTTCTTATTAAATATGTTACTTAAACTCTGTTCTTGTTGCAAACGCAATATTGACCATTGTTTAACTCATCATATTTAATTATTAAATGTATACAATTTAATTACCTCTAACAATAACTTACATTTTTGTTGAGTATCAACTGCAGCACCTTCTCTTCTAGCTTTATTGACAGCCTGTAACAATTAACATATAAATATGATTAATTTTTAGAAACAATTTTTAGGATCATTAGGTCTTCCCTTACACTTAACTTTTTTAATAAAAACGAAAATAATAAATACAAACTTGAGTGCTCATATCAACACACAGAGGGAACTATATTCCAACTACATATATATCTCAGATTTGGAAATAATTTTGTTAAATAAAATAGTCAGAAAATTGACTTGCTAGTTATTTTGTTATAAAACCAGCCAGTTATTTAATAACTAATCAGCCCCCTACATGTTATTACTGATTATTTGTCTACTTTCCATCTCTGGTCAAAGGTTCTTGCTACACCTTCTCTGACACATATAAAATCAACCAAATGATACTTATCAACAAATGAAAAAAAAAAAAACAGATATGAAGTAAACATAACAAAAAACTAAATATAAAACGATATTGTCCATACAGAGGAAGAAATGCAGAACACAGAAGGTCTATGTTACTCATTTTATTTCTAGAACTACAAAAACTAGAACTAAACTAAAACTTCTTATGACAGGTTGACAGTTGACAGCACTGAATATTTTACACGTTGTGCTGAAAATCAAATAGAACACTCAAGTTTTGTTCTTTGTAACTTTATAAATTAATTGTATTGATATTTTCTTTACAAAAAATAAAAATTAATTACTTAATAAATAAATTAAATTTTATCTCTATGTTTATAGTGATACATGCAATATGATTTATTTAGACATTATTACATAATAAAATAAGTAATAAAAATAGCATTGCCTAAAGATTATGCAAGAGTAATCCCTCAGATAGATAGTTAAATAAATCACAATATTGATTTATTATTGTTTTAATGAATGTGTGATTAGGCTAGCAGTTTAGATTCAGTTATTTGTTTACGTATTTTGACCACAAAGTTGTATAATCTCAATACTAATGCAATATAGTGAGGAAAAACAGGCTAGGCCTATATGTTCGGAAATGGGTTTCAGTCAATTAGTATATCCTTATGTTATTATGAAAATGCTAGTAATTTTAATTTATAATTACTATGTTTGTAAATTTAAATATGTAGACTAGTGGTAAAAACTCGAAGGTTAAAAATTGTTACATTAATTTCTCCATTTCAGTCACTCATTCTATATCTACAAAACAAAATTTACAAACAAAATTTTAGCATTTAAGGTTATGTTAATACAAAGCTGGTTGGAATTGTGCAATTTATTACAATTGTCATATCAGATCTATAAGCTAGCTACAGCCTTGATCTTGTCATTTGAAAAGATTGATATCACCGACAGTGTGCACACTTTATCAGATATTTGACACCAGTATACAAGACAAGTTGGCCCCATATGGCCAATCAGGTATGTTACTTAAATATACAAATTTTTCACATTATACTTTGCTCTCTCATACCATTGTTCAATGGTAAAGAAATTATTACCAAAGCCGATGAGTTTAAAAAGTTAGACGATGACATCTTTAAATCCATTCATAATCCTTCCTCGTTACACGGCTGGGAAGAACTGTTAGAAAATATTGACTTTTACAATACAAATTTACAGTTAAAAATAGAAGAATTAGGCAATAGTACCCATGAAAATAACATTTTAGAAGCAGAGAAAATTTGGAACAATGATATGCCTAAATTTATCACTCAAGACTTGGATGAATCTATGTATTCTATTATGATAAGTATTACAAAAGAGCAACTAAAAAGATTTCATGAAATGCAGAAAACTGGTGAAGATTTGTGGAATAAATTTGGTGAAATTATCGCAATTAAGAAACAGGATATGAAAAAAAGTTTGTGAATAACCTATTCAATAGTATGTATAAATACTTAATACTTAATAAAATTCATAATAGTATTTATGAATAAAAAACTTATTATTGATTGAAAAATCAGATACATTCTAAAATTAACTTTTAAATATAAACCTTAATGAATAACTTGTCTCAAGAAAATTATAAATTAATTATATAAATAAAAATCTATAATTATTTTTACACACTTCTAATTTTGGATCATTTCATTCAACTCCCCGAGTGCTAATGTCTTGGACCGGACGATCGCTACACGAGTTGTATCAGAACTATAGTGAGATTCAGTTAAATATTCTATGGTAGACTTAACT
Organism: Stictocephala bisonia; assembly: GCA_035578905.1. Taxonomy (NCBI): domain Eukaryota; kingdom Metazoa; phylum Arthropoda; class Insecta; order Hemiptera; family Membracidae; genus Stictocephala; species Stictocephala bisonia. The sequence goes on along the minus strand of JAQJVL010000015.1, from coordinate 2,222,375 downwards.
AGAAGAACTTTATATTACATCTGTACATTGATTGGGTTCTAATCTGTTCCTTTCTTAGAAGAAAACAAATCGTATTTTGTTATTGCAATATCAGCTGACTGCCCAGCTGTGTTAATACTAAACTACTACCGTACCATTGTTGCGCAATTTGTTTGTTTAACTATAGTTTTATCATCTTATAAAATTGTTGTTTTTATAAATTGTTATATAAGTGTGACTTTCTTTATAAGTGACATTATATTATTATAGTAAAATGAGCTAGCTAAGCCTTACCATCCAAACTGGAAATTTGTCCTTCACAAGAACAAAAGATTAAGTTTTGCCTTTATGGACCAAGCACACATTTTTGTCAAATTAAAAACACAATTTTATTGATACAGTAATAATATTATATATCATTTTATTCAGTAAGAAATTGTAAACATTTTGTATATTTTGGATTTTGATGGTATATTTTTGTTATATGACAGTGATGGTTGAAAAAAATTAATATTTTGAAAATTGTTTTTGTGTTATTACTTATACCAAACTACCTCAAAGATAAATTCGGCTAAAACTAAGTGTAGCTTAGAATAAGAATAGAATTTTACTGTGAATAGTTTGATTTGTTTCAGGTATTTGTTCATATTTTTTTTATATTTATTACAACAGTTTCTTCACGGAGTCAGTTCAGGAAATTGTAAACTCAATTCCCCCGTCCATTATGGACCCCGTGGACAATGTTGTCTCAAACGATTGCACACAGTTTACTCGTTGGGAACCCGTTACTCAGGAAATAATTTTAAAATTGGTGGGCAATTTTATAGAGACTCAAACAGCCCGGATATATTTGGCATGACCAGTAAATTTCTCAAGCAGGTAATAAATCTCATAATTGAGCCGCTGACTAAAGTTGTCAACATTTGTTTGGAGAGGGGAGTTTTCCCATCATGTTTAAAGACCTCCCGTACCGTACCCATATACAAAAAAGGCGACCCCAAGAGCGTGTCAAGCTATAGGCCCATAGCACTCGTTCCAGTAATCTCTAAGATTCTCGAGCAGATCATGAAATTTCAACTCACCAAATACTTCGAGGAACACGACATGTTCATGGAGGGACAACACGGGTTCAGACGAAACAAGTCAACCACAACAGCCTTACTTCAACTGTCCGATACTATAATGCAGGCCTTTGAAGACCGAGAATCTGTGGCTATAGCCCTGTGCGACCTCAGCAAGGCCTTTGACTGTGTCTCACACAGGGTCTTGCTGGGGAAGCTTAGCAAATACGGCGTGAGTGGCGCGGTTCTTGACACCATCAGCTTATACCTGTCCAGCAGAAATCAAGTAGTGTCCGTTGGAGGTGCCTCCTATACAGCGCAGAATGTTCAACACGGAGTTCCCCAGGGCTCCGTCATAGGCCCACTATTTTTCCTTATTATTGTCAATGACCTCGACTGCGGAGGGCGTTCACTCATCTTTGCGGACGACACATCTCTGATCGGACGCGGACGGACCACCGCGGCAGCACTGCACGAAGCAGATAGCCTCCTAACTTCAGCCATATCCTGGTTTGATGCTAATGGCCTTAAAATAAACCAAGATAAAACTCAAAAAATTATTTGCAGTCTTAGCCTCCAACCCATTCAACTGCACACAGCCCCCGTCAAGTTGCTGGGCTTCACCATAGACAGTAAGCTTAATTGGAATGAGCACACCTCTTCAGTCAGGACCAAGCTATCCCGTGTACTATTCTTATTCAGAAAACTAAAGAAACAGGTCACCACTTCATGTTTACTGACTGCCTACCACTCACTCTTTCATAGTCACATCAACTATGGACTGCCTCTGTGGGGCAACTCCACAGATGCCAGACATACTTATTCTCCAAAAAAAAAGCCATACACATCAACATATCAACCCCACAAACACCTGAACACTCCTGCCGAACTCTATTTACAACGCTTGGAATCCTGACAGTCTTCAACCAGTACATTTTCTCCAGTCTACTGCACGTCAAGGAAAACCCAAATAATTTTCAAACCAGAAACATGGTGCACAACCTTAATACAAGATCAGCAGCTAATCTCGATATCCCTCGGACAAGGCTCTCAAAAACCCGAGAACGCTTCCCTCTGCTCGCGGCTAGAATGTTTAATAGCCTGCCAGAAGACATCAAAACTCTTACAGTTCCTCGTTTCAAACGTGTCGTCCTCAAAATACTCAAGATCACCCTTTCTACTCCCTCCGCGAGTTCTGGGATCATTTTGGGGCAAATCGACATCCACCTCCATGCATGTAATACAGCTTAGTGCGCGTATGTGTTGCGGTCTTTAATTGACGCAGTCTATCTAGCTATGCTGGGCAATGACGCAGAACTGGTAATAAGGTAATACAATGTGTCTTTGAGTAACTAAAAAGGAATAGCACTAAATACTTTATGGTCCAGCACTACGAAGGTTAAGTTTTGTACTCAAATTATATACTCTAACTTTAAAAGCACTGTTATTTTTAAAATAGACTGTGGGTTCTTATACAAAAGAAAATTTTGTTGTGCATACAAGGAATTGTTTAATTTAAAAGTTTGCTCAGGATATTTTCTATCTGATTTATCATACTACCATGAAAAAATACCAGGTACTACCCCAAACGGCAAAATAATGTCCCACCCGTCCTCCCATTCACGTACAGTGGTACTGGCCCACCCCCCCATTCACGTACAGTGGTACTGGCCCACCCGCCCTCCCATTCACGTACTGTGGTACTGGCCCACCCACCCTCCCATTCTCGTACAGTGGTACGTGAATTATGTAAACAAGGTTTACCCATACACGCACCGTGATATTGACCCACCCATACACGTACTGTGGTATTGACCCACCCACCCACCCATACACGTACGGTGGTATTGACCCACCCACCCACCCATACACGTACTGTGGTATTGACCCACCCACCCACCCATACACGTACTATAGTATTGACCCATAGTATTAAATCAATTACGGATTAACCCACCCGCCCACCCATACACTTACAGTGATATTGACCCACCCGCCCACCCATACACTTACATTGTTATTGACCCACCTGCCCACCCATACACGTACATTGTTATTGACCCACCCGCCCACCCATACACCTACAATGATATTGACCCTCCCGACAACCCATACACGTACATTGTTATTGACCCACCCGACCACCCATACGCGTACATTGTTATTGACCCACCCGACCACCTATACACTTACAGTGATATTGACCCACCCACCCACTCATACACGTACATTTTTATTGACCCACCCGCCCACCCATACACGTACATTTTTATTGACCCACCCGCCCACCCATACACCTACAATGATATTGACCCACCCGCCCACCCATACACTTACAGTGGTATTGACCCACCCGCCCACCCATACACGTACATTGTTATTGAGTTATCCACAAAGGTTGGAGGAGCGCTACACCATACACAAGTAGATATAGATTTCTTGACCTTGTGCTTTCCATATTGCATTGCAACAAGACAGTATATTTACACATTTGCCATTTTTTCCAGTAGCGATTTTCGGTCCCATGATTGTTTTGCAGCAAGAGAATTCATTGTTTTAAAGCTAGACTACACCCATATATGTCTTGATAATCGTAGCGATTAAAAAGTTAAGTCTGGACTACTTTTAAACACTATTATAGCTTTACCAAATGAGTCACACGGATAAGCATGGACATTCATCCACTGGCAATCTGACCAAATTATGTGGCATTTGTATTTAGAGGACATCCTTTAAAAAATTAGTTATTGAAAATGGTTTAGTAGTAATTGATACTTTTTTTATTTAGGAGAAATTCTTTTACTCACTGAGTGTGGGACTCACCCTTAAGAAAAATACCCTACGAGCCGTGGTGATCCAAATCGGAACCCTTCTAGATGACTTTATGCCTGGCCATACACCACCGTACGTGTATGGGTGCCTATTTTTTCATGGCTGCTGTTTAGGATGGGAGGTACAGGATGTGCTGATTACATAATGTGCTCGGAAGTACTTTCTTAATAAGTGGTACAAGTATCCTCAGTGGTATTGTTGAAGGAGTGGCTGGGTGCTGAGACAGTCTCAACAATACCAATGTGTATGGCGCATGATAGGTTGATCTTACAAGGTCACTTTTCTACTTCATATTGGACTCCTAGAGGGAGTTAGGTTCCTCACTTTTGGCACGAAGCACTGTGTTGGCGTAGGCCACAACAGTTCTCTATGTTTCTTCACTTTGCAGCATTAACTCCAATATGGTGTTTTCCGAAACAGGACCTTCTGCAGAGGCGAGTGTTCTTCTCTCCCCAGCGAAGCGCCTACACACAAAGAATGAGTGATGGACATCATCCTCGTTCTTCAGGCAATACTTGCACTCAGGGGACCTGACCTTCCCCATTCGGTGCAGATACTTCCTGAAATCCAACGTGCCATATCCTGGAGAGAGAGAGAGAGAGAGAGAGAGAGAGATTCACTGACTCACCCATACACGTACAGTGGTATTCACCCACCCACCCGCCCATACACGTATAGTGGTATTGACCCACCTGACCGCCCATATACGCACAGTAGTATTAACCCACTCGCCCAACCATACACGTACAGTGGTATTAACCCACCTGCCTGCCCATACACGTACAGTGGTATTGAAAAAAAGCCTCAATTTTCTTAGGGCATGGTTTCACACCTTTTCTGGTTATAACATGACCAAGAAATGATATTTCAGATTTGGCAATTTGACATTTTTTCAACTGCACACTTAAATTAACTTCCTTAAACCTTTCAAGTACTTCTGCAAGGTCTTTGGCATGTTGCTCAATGCTTGGGCTATATATTAGGATGTCGTCCATGTAAGGTAAACATGCTTTCCCTTTCAATCCAGCTAAGGTAGCATCCACTAGTCTCTGGAAGACAGCTGGTGAATTGATAAGTCCCATAGGCATTCTAGAATATTCCCAATGTCCATCTGGTGTGCTAAATGCAGTCTTCTCCTGACTATCCTCATGCATCTTTACTTGAAAGAAACCTGAGTTCATATCTAGAGCCGTAAAATAACTACTACCACCTAAGGAATCAAGCGTTTCATGTACCCCCGCCCACCCATACGCGTACAGTGTATTGACCCACCCGCCCGCCCATACACGTACAGTGGTATTGACCCATCCGCCCACCCATACACGTACAGACAATGGGTATGGCGCAGTCCCTATACGTGTATGGGTGGGTGGGTGGGTCAATACTACTGTACGTGTATGGGTGGGCGGGTGGGTCAATACCACTATACGTGTATGGGTGGGTGGGTGGGACAATACCACAGTACGTGTATGAGTGGGTGGTTGGGTCAATACCACCGTACGTGTATGGGTGGGTGGGTCAATACAACCGTACGTGTACGGGTGGGTGGATGGGTCAATACCACCATACGTGTATGGGTGGGTGGGTGGGTCAATACCACCGTACGTGTATGGGTGGGTGGTGGGTCAATACCACAGTACATGTATGGGTGGGTCAACACCACCGTACGTGTATGGGTGGGTGGATGGGTAAATACCACCGTACGTGTATGGGTGGGCGGGTGGGTCAATACAACAGTACGTATATGAGTGGGTGGGTGGGTCAAAAATAACGTACGTGTATGGGTGAGTGGGTGGGTTATGATAATTTCAATTTGTAACATGATTTCAATTTGACTGTGTTTTATTATTGTACGTACTTATAAGTAATATGCCTAATTATTGATGTCGCCTTCAGTAGCTCTCTGTCTGTATTCCCTGTGACCCATAGTTTACCTGTGACCCATAAGTAACTGGCACAGGTAGAAATCAACTCTTCCCTCCAGCCAATCCCGACCTTGAGATGACTGATGAGACAATAAATCCACTGCCCATCAGTGCTCTCATCCCATCTGCTCTACCAAGCTTGCAGTCTCCGTCTTGGCCTCTACCGCTGCTTCTTTCCTGCCTCGCTCCAGTGCCTGACGATAGATGGCCTGTCTCTCAAAGGCGAGAAAATCAACGGGAATGATCCCCGCCACAACAATCACTGCCGAACCGGCAATAGTATAGTAGGTAAAAGCAACCATTAACCCTGCTCTTCGTTGCACTGCCAGCACACGCTTACTATACCTCCTCATCTTCATCCTCCTCATCGCACCCCCCAGACTTCCGCACCGTACAGGAGAATGGCATTTACAGTGGACATGAGGAGTCTTCTATTGCTTGATCACTATACATATATATATATATATACATATATATATATATATATATATATATATATACTATACTGATTTACTTATTACTGAAGTTGATAGAAGCCTTCACTTTACAACAATGAGATCAGATTCTTTTATAATAATCTAATTTCTCAGTAAATTCTTTCATTCATTAAGTTTAAACATACTGCTCAAATAATGTGTACTAACTCAATTAATTTTTTTTTTTCAAAAAGGAGAGGCAGATCTCCTTAACTTTACTCTGCCCATTCCTCATAGACTATTGATGTGTGCGAGGAACTTATTCAGTCAGAGTAAAGGGGCGAACCAATACAATAAACGGTGAATATTACTGGTAAAAATCTTCCAGCCCAGGCTGAATCGAACGAGCGCTAGCTCTCAATCAAATCAATCAATCAAAAATCGGTTTATTCACAAAAAAAGAAAAGTACAAAATTAACAATACAAATTTAACTGAGAATGATCCTCTCATGGGCTAAAGCCTGTGCGAGAGGACCAAGTAGTTATCAATAAAACTGTTCCCTGGTGAATGGAAAACTTAAATTAAACAAATACTTCATATCCATATTATGAAATACAAATGGCAAATAAAAAATAAACTCCTCATACCAGAGGCCGCAGGAGATAAAAAACATATAATAATGATGATAATATTACATCTAAGAGGCGAATAAACACAAAAAATAAACCTAAGCTCAAAGTTCTGACAACTTGGACCGCTCGGCCACTGGTTCGGCCAGTGTAATAAAATGAGATGTATATGTCACTTTTGGTTTAATAAAAATATTATAAAAATATGATTGCATCATTTCAATTGCCTCAAACTTACTGAAAAGTAATCATCTGGTGGTATGCATTATCTCCACATAGTGTCTTGATACAACAATTAAAAACCAACTAACTAATCCCAATAGTTAATAAAACACTACTTTTCATCATTCGGTAAAACTAAAAGAACTTTATTCACGGAAAAAATTATATAGTTTCAGTGGAGTCTACTAAAATAGAGATAATTATCAAACCTAAATTTATTTCAATTATGGCAAAATATATGCAGCCTAAGTACTACACAATTTTCACTGTAACAAACACTGAACTAGAACCACAATCAAGATATCTTTAAAGAAAAATTATTCACCGGTTCATAGCCCGTAGAAGTGTGGCACTCTGTGTGAACGCATCAATAATGCACTGTATTTGTATTACACATCACTGACTAGCTGCTGCTTCACATCAGTAAACCATTACAAAGACACATCAACATAAAATAGCCATATGCATAGATAAATTACTTCTACAAAGTTATGTATCATACCTAGTGGTTTTATTAGAATTACAACTCTATCAAGCAATTGATTCTTTTACCACCAGAAGCCAGGAAAAAGATCTTTTAGCAAAGTCATAACTTTTCTTGGTTTGGTAAAATTATGAAATGTTTAAAACTTCCAGAAAATATTCTTGTCCACAAAATATTGTGAACCTTTTCCGTTCATTCACTACTATTTTAACCATAACTTAGGTTAACATAACATAAACAAACATAACCTAACCAAAATGGTGGTAGTGCATTAATGAAAAAGGTCCAATATTGTAATCTAAGTGTGATCCAATGACAACTAATAAAATTTTAAGCCACATCCACGTTGTGCAGACAATGTTAACAGTAATTTGCTAATACATTTTCTAGTCATGTAATTACTTTACAACCATGACAATATGTCCACAAAACAATAGAACAAATAAATTTTAAAACCAAAGCCTTTGTTATTTAAACACAACTTACAAAGAGGTAGAAGGCAGGGGTACTTTAACAATTAATGTTCATCTTTCAATGGTACACATAGCGGCAACATGCACATCAATGCTACTGTACGTGTATGGGCAGGCGGGTGGGTCAATGCCACTGTACGTGTATGGGCGGGCGGGTCAATGCCACTGTACGTGTATGGGCGGATGGGTATATGTATGGTTTATACGGATTTTGTCCGTCAAAACTATTGGGGAGGGGGGTTCGCGTCCAAAGCAAATATTTAAAGCTGTACGTACCCGCTAGGAAGTTATAAACGACCAATAAATCTGGTAGCTGAACTGTTAAGAATGTGTTACCTCCCAGCTATGGTAGCGATCACAAACATAATAATGCCCTTTTGAGGACAAAACTAATGTTAAAATAAAAGATTAATAAATGTACTGCAGACTGACACTTACTACTTGGCCGAGCGCTTTCTGTTTATGAATAGCTTAAGCAATCAAGAGGGTTCCGGAAGTATGTTCTTCCAACACCCAGACCACTGGTGTAATCAACTGTCTTCTGACAGGGCTTCTTGCTACTTTAACAATTAGCACACCAGACTTCAATGCAGGGAGTCATGGGTTCATATACCGGGACGTCCAAATAATTTTAGCCTGATAAGTTTGGACCGTTGTTCCATAACAACATTGGAATGATCAGTAAAAAATAAAGGCCTCTGACGTTGACAAAATAAAAACACTACCAAGTAGATAACAAAAATCACAGCTGATCACGGTTGCTACTCAAGCTCATCATGGGTCCTACCCAAGCTGATCCTGAATGAATGAATGAAAAAGCCTTTATTTAGTGGCGAAGTTAGGAGTACACAAACTAAAATTATCAAAATTTTGGTTATGGGTACTATATAACTATTTTTCCTAAACAACTTTTTCTCGTCTACTCAATGGTGATTTTTTTAGTTTTTATACGTACTATTTGATTACCTACAATAATCATACTATAACTTTGCACATTTTTTCATTTTATGTAAACAAACATTTCCAAAAAACCTAGTAGTTTATCTAAAATGTAACAACACATTATTATAGGTGCATTAAATAATAAACAATTTGGCTATCTTGGAATTATTTACAAATATTTTTTAGTGCTCCTAAGGAGGATTATAATTTATACTTTATGTACAAAATTAAAAATATTTTTCAATCATTTCATAATAGTAATTATTTACTAATTATTTTTGTAAGTTTTGATGGTAGTATTTGAAAGTACAGTTCTTGAGAAGAAAAACGATATGGTAACATTTACATTTGTAGCATATTTAGTATTTTTTATGATTTTTACAAAAAAGGCTTGCAAAGGGCCAAAAATGGCACCAAAAATTTTCGTATAGTTAAAAATAAACAGTGCTCACAATCTAGGGTTGTTCCTTGTCAAAATAACCGAAAATCAATTTCATAATATTTAGTATTTTTCATACAGCATATATTTCCATGTGGCTCAATTTAAGCCTATTAAAGACAATTTAATTCGTTTTTTACGCTGAAAATGTGTTTGAACACCTTTTTCTCCCCCAACAATTACTTTTCAAATTATAGAAAAACTACTTTCTCACCAAATTGCCATTAGAGTCAAAAGCCATTTGTGTCTTGATACGCAATCTACTAGACCTACTAAACACAAAAAATGAATTTGCATAGGCCTAAAGCCTATTTTTGCCAAACAGGCAACTTAATTCAATGCAAATCCTGAATTCATTAGAAAGATATGCTAATTTAGATTGCGTTCATAAAAAGGGTTTTTATGGGTTAAAATTACATATTATGCCATGGCTTCTTTCTATGTTCAACATAAAAATCATGTTACAGAAAAAAAATTAAATAACTAATTAATTCCAATCAAAACAAAATAGCCTAATAATTTGAAAACAAGTTTTCTATTTTTGAAGTGGAAAAAACAAGTCTTCAAAACAATGAAGTCATCTCTCAGTGATAATCTTTCTCATTTTTTAAACAGCAAATGTTTATATTTAGGAGTGAATGGAAACTGCACAGTTACCAAATTTTTGTTATAGTGGAAGGTTAAGTTAAGCTAGGTTTACACTATGTAGCTGGAGAGCTAAATAGCTCAGCTATATAGCAGAGCTATATAAAAATGAGCTATATATAGCTCCGTGAGCTACATATAGCTCCGTGAGCTACATATAGCTCTGCTAGATGTAGCTCTGCTATTGGTAAAAATTTGATGCCATTCCGTGTAGCAGAGCTACATCTAGCTCGGGAGAAACCGGAGTTTTCATTTCCCATCCAGATGCCGAAGAAGAAGGTAGTTCTTGCAGCAGCCGCTGCTTTTGCCGCAGCTACTGTGATATTTTCAAGGCAAAGCATTTTTATAGTCGGCACTTTTAGCGTCCCATAGCACCGGGTAGTCCCTAAATATTTCTATCAACTTTATAATGTTGTCTTTACTCCAGTCGAATTCACTCAAAAGATTCTCCATTACTGCACAATCGTACACGCACAAAGAAACATGGGAACACAGCCTGCACTAGAAGCACTCTTGACTAAAAAATGAGTAGACCACAGTAAAAACATGTGACATCAAAGGTGCCGCGGCGGCCTCTAGGGAGGGGGCAGCTACATCTAGCTCTGCTACAAACAAAAACGCACGTGTGGCAGAGCTATATGTAGCAGAGCTAGATATAGCTCAGATTCCCTTTGATGTTTACCGAAACTTTTGGATAGCATGTTTTTCTGCTATTTAGCAGAGAAAATGGGCTTAAATTTGCTATATAGCCGGACTATATAGCAGATCTCCAGTGTCACTTTTTGTACTTGTAGCAGAGCTATATAGCTATGCTACATGTAGCTCTGCTATATAGCTCTGCTACATAGTGTAAACCTAGCTTTAGATTAGCTACGGGCTTGTGATAGGTGTAATATTGTGGCAATGCATATCTCGATTTCCACTATCCAGAACTCCCATCTACCATCCTAATATGACAAAATCTTGTTACCTTTTGATCATTTAAGGGCTAAAATAAAAAATTTCAATTTTGGAATTTACAATTTTAAACATTTGGAACTTGACCTTGAGAATGGGCTAAAATAAATTTCATTTAAGCTAGGCCTTATCAATTTACTAATTTTAGGCAGTCCTAAATGAACGATTGCTCACTTAGAATCCAACTTACCTGCTCACTTTTCATGTGTGATGCTTTTGGTGCTTTTTTACGTAAAATAGTAACAGTCTCCCAGTCCGACATTATTTATTTGTTTAGTATGTGCAAGTAAATTAATCAGAATATAAAAGCTGGTACTAGCACCCTGAAAAGTAATTTATAAACCTTTTAAACAACCAATATTTCGTTATGTTGTGTAATGTTAATGTTTAATAATTTCTTTCTCTTCTTTCCGATTTCTTGTTGCTTCAAAGCACTAAACAAACACCTGGACCTGAATTTCAGTTACTCTCTTGATTTTGGTTAGTAGACACTACACAACACAAGTACTGGGATGATGATGGTGATATTGTGTAGTGTAGTGTTCTTTGGTTACAAATTCTTCTGCTCTCTGCTCTGCTGTCTGCTCTAATACTAGAGTTCGTTCACGGCATAAAAATTATCCGGGCAGATGATGCGACGTTGCCAAGTCGTTCCAACATTTCAACTTCCACGAATAAAGTATAGTTATACATGTACTTTTATTCGTAACAATTTAAACAAAAATAAGTATATACTATCATACTTACTGTTAATTTAAAGCTCAATTAGATTCCGGTGAGTGATTTTATTTAAGTTCAAATGCTTGTTTACGATAAGCACAATACAATAAACTAAATTTAATAAACTATATTTAAAATAATTGTCATTTATCACCGATCAACTACACTTAAGAATTTATACTTAGTATAAATCAAAGTAAAGAAGAAAGGTGACACGAGACAACAGTCTTGACTATCTCGATGGTCAGAAGTAGTAATGGGGCTGTCAGGCATAGTTGACGTATAAAATTATAAATCTTGAAACTAGTGAACTAAATTGGACTATTTTGTGTGGTAAACCATAACAATTATTTGCTACACTTTCCTCATGTTATTCTGTCTGTCCCATATAAAATTCCTTATTCTTTATTGCATTTCAATAACTGGAATAATTTTGTACACAAATTAACAGTTGCCCAAGTAATAATACCATAGACCTTCTATTATACCAATAGAATAGGTATAATAGAAGGTCTATGATAATACATCTCTGCAGTATGTATTACTTTATTTTCACAAGAAGTTGAAGACCATTATAATATAGTAGAACAATGTTGAACGGTTGTTGTCAAGATTTTATTCTGTTAAAAATACACAACATTCACCATCATCCATCACTTTTGGCAGCTTTTGAAATTTCAATCAGCTGCAACGGTTTTTAACTGTATGAAACTAAAATAATATGTTTTTAACGGCTTATTCCTAGGCTAGGATTACCTATGACAAGTTTAATTTTTTGTCACATTGTCTTGTTTCGCTTTAAATGTCCAGTTCCTGACTTAACTCGGAACGTTAAATAGTTGTCTTTTTCCAAATAGTTCAAGTTTACATAAAAAGGAGTAACATTTATTTAGAACGAATTGAAAATTCTAAAAAAAAACTATTGCTGCCAATAAAGCTTTGAGTGAACCTGGTTGTATGTTTGAAGGAGGATTTTGTAGGATAATGTAGTCAAATTTTGCTGATTTATTTTATCATGTAACGTTGGCACTGCAATGGAGTTATGTATCTGTATAGTGTAATAAATATATTGATTCATTGATATCTCAGCTGTAGGTAATATCATTGATTTTACTATACATATGTAGTAATATACCGTATAGTAAAATCAATGGTAATATGTTCACAAATTCAATCCAACATACAAATATAGCAGTACAACAACTATAAAAAGACTTGTTCTGAGTTCAATGAGTTTCTGAAAAATTTACCTGAACGTTTGAAGCTACCAAGTCTCCTGGAAAGTATAACTAATATAGCAAATAAAAGTAATATTTATTTATCAGCGTGGTGGCTCCGCGGCTAAAGATCCGGAATGCAGAGAGCAATTTTCATGTTTCGAATCCTCAACTGAACAAACGGTAGTACTTTACTGGTTGAATAAAGTTCACACACAGACCTGAAGGGTCAAGTGAACTGGCAAGTAAAGTATATACAAACATTTAATTGCTTTTCAGCAATTTAATAGTCTTAGTTAATGATGCCAATTTATTTTATCACGTTTTTCAGCTTCTCTTAGCTGTATAATTTCTTAATCAACCTAGTCCAAGTGTAACCTAAAATTCACACACACAAAAATGCTACAAACATTCTAAGTAAATAAAATAAAGGTTTGCTACTAACCAATAAAATCATACATTACATTTATAGTTTTAAGCGTGAATGAAGTAAAATTTGATTTCCGATGCAGAGTCTCTATATTTCCGGTAATTGGCACGTGTGTTCAGTTTTCACTAAAAAATATAGCAATCCTATGCAAAAGCTATAAGTGTTATCTTAATATTTATCTCGAAAAGTATGAAATACAACAAACAAGCCTTAAAAATAAATATAAATATGTTGATACAATAACTATACAGAGCCAGAAAAGTATGGAAACCTCCTGTACATCTCAACTCTCAACATCACATTGAACGAACATTCAACAATATATGGGCCACTTAGCCACATACTGAATGCCAGTTAGATGCACTGAGTGGTGGAATTGAGATAGATAACTTTATTATCAGAATAAAACTACTCTTCCCCCATCGTGTAATTCTATTAAAAAATTGTCACGGCAACTAGGATGACGGAAGGCCACGTCCTGATGGTACACGCCCTCTACTTCATTATCAGCAGTGACCATTGGTTAGTTTGATTAACACTATGATTCGAGCTTAGAACGATTAAATTAATAATTATTTAAATAACGATTAATAACAACAGTAACACAATCAATAATAATGTAAACAATAATTAGCAATTAAACAAACTTGTACTGCACATTACAGTAATTTTTTTACAACTAAACATTGTTGCGGAAATTGGACACTTGAAGATGGAAGTTAGTCACACTTGTGAAATAAGACGGCTCAGTGGTGGAACGATTCCCCTCTGCTGCAGGGTCCATTACATGCGCTAAATATAACACTAACACATATATATATAATATATCAATATAACGCTAAATATAAATACATCACTTACTGTTCGGGCCATTTATAAATGTTGTTTCATTATATTTAACAATGCTTTGATGCGGAATCAAAATAACTTAACCTAAGCTCTAAAAATAACTTAATAACGTTTAGATTTGTCTGTGTAATGATAAATAATTTTACATTACAATGAACTATTGTCATGAATGTTTTTAATGAACACAAACTAATTCATACCGTGCTTAGACAACAATCTTTTTCTCTAGTCAGCATCTTAGTCCATCCCCAAATATGAGATTCTCATAACCTGGAATAGCTGTAAATTATACTTCAGGCAGTTCATGCAACCTCATCTCTTTAGACTAGATGTCAAATTATCTAATTTATTAATGAAATGTGTTAATAAGCCTTTAGTAAACCCTTGGTTTTATAGAGTGTTTCATATTTTGAATGCACTATTGTTTTGATATTGGGATCATAACAGGAATAGGATATATAACAGAAATAGCATGTATTATAGTACATAATAGAATCAACCCGTGGCCTAGAAAAACAGTTTACGTTATAAACTGTTTCCCACCCATACACATGGTAGCTGAATCTCCATGGACGTATAAACTAATTCCACCTCCACGACTTGATTTTACACGACGATTTCACTTAGAGATGTAAGCTTAGGAAATCATATCTGGGGAAATGTATTACAAAAACTACAAACAAAAATGTCCTCCCTGTCTTAAAAATAACATTCCTTTCAAATCTACCTACAGTTCTGAATAATCTCATTTACTTTCTCATCTCACTGTTTTTATTTAGTAGGCTAATTCTTAATATAAATGTGTATTTTGTTCATAAAGTGAAAAAAGACATTTATTATTCCAGATCGTTTACAGATGACATACATAACTGCCAATGGTGGCCAATTCATATTTGACAAGGCTAAAATATTTTTCATTCACACTTCTTGATGCTCCGGTTGTCTGTGCATTGAATGATAGGCCTAATACACGTCACTACAGACGACCTACTTATGAAGTAGTTCTTAAATGAAACACGAAAACGAAGTCCTTATAAAGAAGCCTTTTGAAAACTGCTGTGTGCTCACGGGTCTCGATCAATATATGCGCGCAGTGCGCTGCCCGGGCCCTTGAAAATGGCGGACACGGAGTTTGAGGAATTTAGAAATTACTTTGAAACGCTGCCACAACATCTAAAGGCTTCAGCTTACACTTACACGTAAGTTTAAAATATTTGTATTTTTACTGTGCTTATACAGAAATTCCAGGCGATGACATTATTGTATGTATAATGCCTAGATCGTTTTATAAGGCTATGCAAATCGTAGCGTGGCATTAAAAGTAAGGAAGCGTATAGTTATTTACCAATCTCAAATAGCTCAATCATATTATATACAAATTGTGTTTTGAAATCTGTGTAAAGTTTAAACTTAGAGCTTCACACACAACTATCTGATCCTCATTAATCCAATGATGATATACAATTCAAATTATTTTTAAAATTAGTTTAGTGATTGCTAATAAGATTACAGGCTTTTTTATTAAGTTAAAAAGTATAGATAGAAAATATCATACATTTTTTAGCTAAATTACTGCAATATTTTAATTAAATAATGTTGCACCCTTTAAGTAGCAATCATATTTACTTATTTTTAATGAAGTAAATAATAATGTCATAAGAAAGTAAATAAAAAATGTCATACTATTTAGGTGAGCCTTCTAAAGACCATAAGTAAATCATTAGCAAACTGAAGTATCTCAGCTCATGATTTCAAATATCAGGTCTCTTTAGGGAAATAATAGCTATGGGGTACGGAGATAAAAAAGTCAAGGATTTATTAGATCCTTCTGAATCTTTATTTCAATTTATCTAACTTATAGTCAGGTAGGACATTCCTTCTTAATTCCTAGTATATTATCCTGGCAAGAGTTGAGCAACCTTGACAAGTTCTACACCACATGTCGAGAACAGAGCGCAAGAGGATGTGCGTAAGAAAGAATCACTGCAGCATTCTTTTTTTAAATTTTTTATTTATCCTGTTAAAACCACAATTTCTGAGGACCAGTTGACCTTGGTTAGTAACAATGACTACATTCGTATCACAATCATTCGCCCCTAATTTTAGCCCATATCTTGATGATCTGCGTCTTAGTAATAATAGTGAATCACAAATATTGTATACACAATACTGCCTTTTTTCTTCCAACAATAGTTGTAATTTTAAGTATATTTTATGGTTGATTAAACGATAGAAAAACTAAATTATACAAAAAATTAGTAAGTACTGTACTAAAACCCAATGCATTTGGTTACGACAGTGTGATGCCGATGTGAAGGCTGAGTCTTAGAGATACCACGGAGGACAGTATGTTGTAATATGTGTGAAATAGTGCTATGGAACATGGAAGTTGGTATTAACACATTTACATGGTTTTAGCAGGATCCTTCAGTATTAGTATTGTTAGTAACTGCTTAAGCATATATTCTAAAACCGTAGAATATTGACTTTCATGATATAGAACAGACATTGACAAATTATGAAACTTAATTTATAGATATTTTTATTGTTTATTACTATTTAAGCCCTCAAACACCCTCCAAAATATTTACCGTTCCTTTGAAACGTCCATCATTCTAGTGTATACTAATAAGAAATTATCAATTTTGTATTTTATACTTGAACTCTAAATATGTGCTAGGTGTTTTATGAAATTACCAACAAAATAAAATCCTAGAACCTACATATAGATAATATTCCTGAACACGAATAGTTTTATAATAATGATGAATTAGAAGTAACAAAATAAAAACTGTCATTACAAACCTGACATTTTATCTTTTTTTAGTTTATAAAAAATCAAATATTCAGCCATTATTCAATTATGTAAAATAATTGAGTATTATTCAAGAAAGTAAATACCAAATTATATTTATTTACCAATTGAAAAACTAATTACAAAAATGCTATTTTTGTAATTTATTCCTATTTTAACTAATACTATACCGTATTACTCACTCAACAAACTTTTATCTATTATTCCTTAGTATTATTATACTTAAAATTTTCTTTGAAATTAAATAATGCCTATATTCCAATGTGTTCATAATCTTCCTCAATACAAATTCACCGTGAATACAGTATAATAAACTATGGTAATAATTTAATACAAATTTGCTACATCTGATATTTCAGGCTTCTTATTTTTAAAGACCAAAACAGAACCATTGGAACCATTGGCAAAAACAGACCAAGAGATGGCAGAATCAAACAATTGAACAGTTACTATCACATATTATGAAATAGCATTTAACAAAATTACTGAATTCTCTTATTTGAAAATCAATCAATTTTGCTTTGGATGTTTTACTGATAGATTTAAGATGTTTACTCTGAAACTTAAATTAAATTTTCTGTTCTTGCAAAAAAGATTGAGTGATTATTTTTGCAGAAAAATGTAAATATGACTGTAACTTATACTGTAAAATAATGCAAGGCCAATTAGAACCTTGGGACACAACTAATCTTAGCCTCTAGAGTTGTCTCTCTTTTAGTGAACACCTGAATTTGAAGAGTATAAATTATCCAAGGGCGCTTCAACCATTCCTGTTACTTTGTAATAAAGAAAGACTGAAATACAATTTCCCTTGACTAAACAGGATACGTAAAGCAACCTGTAATTTTGCTCCTCTGCTTGTAGCTTACCATCAAACAAATACCAGTTTGACGCAGCTGATTTTTGGTGAAAATTTGTTTGACTTAACTAAGGAGCCAGAACAAGAGATGGTTTTCTAAACTGCGCAATATGATAACGTTTAAAATGACACCACACTCACCTAACTTTTGATAAATGAAAAAATAGATAAACTTTTTTGACAAATGAAAAATACGGATTCGTAAATAACATTGTTCTTATGGAATTAAATCTATACCCCAAAATGGGTGACAAGCCTCTGCAGACTCTTAAGTTGTCTAATACATTGTGGGTTATCTTACAAGATGAGGAGATTCAGAAGGGTTTGATCTTTGTAAACCCTCTAAGTAGTGCATTTTTGTGTTGTATTTCGGGAGGAGCTGTGTTGCACAGTAGGCCTACTGTACTCGAAGCCATGGTACAATAAGTGAACCGCTGATAGTCCTGATTGCCTTATTTAGTTTGGCTTTGACTTGATTGAAAGTACATGTGTTTTGTTTAAGGACTTTAGTGTTTTCACAGTCCAGTCTATTGTAATAAAATATTTATTACATTCATTTGGTGCTACTCATGATTAATAGATCCTATACAAATTAATGATCATTACAGATAAAATAGCGGCGGAATTATACAAATCTAAGTGTTACAAAGCTATTGGTTTAGGTTATAAAATCAATAAAAACAGCATTTCAAACGGAATACTGGTACTCATCATTATGATATTGGCAGCCTTGTTCATGATGTTGGATTTGATGAAGACTCTCCAACATCTTCCAAAAGTAGTGAGCCAGAGTCCGCCAAAGAGAGAGATGGGCCCATCAAGCTAAGCACTAGTGAAGAAGATTTTGAAGAAGCAACAGTTCCTGAACCTCCAAGGTACACTAAATTAGTGATAGGGATAATAAATATTACTCTCTGACAATGATGTCAGTCTTTTTACGTAACCAATCTTCCAAAAGACATTATTGTAGTGTGGGCAGGTGGGTTATCTGCTTGCCTGGGTAGTTAAAAAAGCCTTAGGAACTTTTCTCTGTTGAAAATCTGTCTTGCCAAATAACAACAAACCTTAATTGCATGGCAGTTAAAGAAAATACACTTTATTCTATATTCCTATCTTACAATATAGAAATGGATAAAAATAAAAAGTTGAGGAACTATTTTTCTAATATAAGAAAAACTGTACAGAGGTATCCATTTTATTATGCTATAATATTAATTTTATTCATAATTGAGATAACAAACAATAACAATGTTTATCCCTTTGATGTTTTCCTTGAGTTATTATGAAATAAAAATAAATGTTTTTTTTAGTTATGTATATTTTGACATTTTTTCATTATGCGAATTTATTTTTAGATTGTATTCAGAGCATCAATTTATGCATTTGTAAGTTGTTTAAAATGACACAAGTTCTATAAATTATGAATTTTAAACATTTCTTTCCAAATTCTGTGGTTTGACTTTCTTATTATGCATTTTTCTGATAGTTTAGAACATACTAGCTGAACCCGGCGGACGTTCTCGCCTTTCATTTTTCATTGACATACCAAAATAAAGCAATAAAAAGAATTATAGAAAAAAACCATTATTTATTAAATGAGTGCAAGAGGGTAAACAATATTTTTAGTCTTCTTATTTGGTGTATAAATGTAAAGGATTTTTGTAGTGTGTGCTACACTCTCAAGGTGAAATGTAGAACTACAATAAATCAAAACATATACAGTACTGTTGTTGTGAGAACTTCAATCTGCTTATGGCATGTGAAACTACATTAAACCACACAGTCATATGTTTTTTGTAAACAATTCAGATTCTCCATTTGAATAACATGGGATCTTTAGGAGCCCGTGGGGCGGGACCCTGTGGACGGATCTGCATCAAACTTCACAGAAACCATCTCGGGAGTATACAGGACAACATCCTAAAGTTTCATGGCGATCGGTTGGATGGTTTGGCAGCGCATAAACTTCAAACATATATATATATATATATATATATATATATATATATACACACAAACATCCTCTTTTTATAAATATAGACAAACAGCATAAGTGTCAAAGGAATATTTACAGTATGAATATAGGTTCCAGTTAATGTTTGCCACACCAATTAACCATTCATATAACTTACCATCAAATCTCTTACAGTACCAAAATGCTGTACTTATTTTTAAAAACACTCTTTATAAAAGAATTGTGCGGTTCAACTCCCTTCTACTTACTTTGCAAGTCGAAACTGACCACTTGAAAAATTCAGGAAACAACTAAAAAGCCTGCTGCTTGGCCTTTGTTGCTCCGGCATCCGGGAATCCCAAGCTGGCCATCCCTGCCAGTTATGTAAATACTTATTGAGAATATGTTTATTACTTTAAAAAATTGAGAGGGAAATTTCAATGTTAGTTTTAGAATTTAGATTAGTTATCTATTCATTTTTTAAAGCTCTTCTTATTGGAAAACTATATATAATTGGTAAAAATAATCTTCACTATTCCAATAATTAAAATTTTTATTAATTAGGCCTTTCATTGCCAAAGACAACATCAAACTGTTGTTTTTTTGTCTGATGATGTTATCTTTTGCAACGAAAGGCCTCATTAATAAAAATTTTAATTGGAATAGTGAAGATTATTTGTAACAATTATATAGCTTATTTAAGTTTATCAGTTATAAAATTATATTAATCATTTTCATACATACATATCCTAGTCCCGTTCCAGTTTACTGGGTCTGGGTGTTGACAAGCACTCTCCATCTTCTTCTATCAGACCAGATTCTTTCTTCCTCAATCTGCTCCCATCTGTACCCTCTATTTCCGATCTCTTCCTTAACACCTTCTAACCATCTCTTTCTCGGTCTACCTCTAGCTCTCCGTCCCTCTTCTTTACTTTCCATAATTTTCCTTGGCAGTCTGTTTGGATCCATTCTTTTGATGTGCCCATACCACCGTAAAATATTCTGACCTATTTTTTCTCTTATACTTCTAACTCCTAGTTCCTCTCTTATATCTTCATTCCTCACTCTATCTCTTCTCGTTTTTCCACACATACCTCTCAAAAATTTCATCTCTCCTGCCTGTACTCGGCTCCATTCTTTCTCATTCATCGTCCATGTCTCCGATGCATATGTAATTATTGGGGTATAATATGATTTAAACATTATCATCTTTGCTTTTGTGGGTACACTTTTGTTCCACACCAGGTGTTTTACCGTTTGGTAAAAATTTCCACCTTTTTGTAACCTAGCTGTCACTTCTTCTTTCAATTTCCCTTCCTTCGATATTAGTGCTCCTAAATATTTAAAATTTTCCACTGTCTTCAGCGGTTCCCCTTCTATGGTTATGTCTGCATTTATTGTTCCAGTCCTTCCAACCACTAGAATTTCACTCTTTTCTTTGCTAATCTTTAAATCATTTTCTTTGAGTTGCTTGTGCCATTCATTTAAACGCTCTTGAACTTCATCTACAGTTTTCCCCCATATCAATAGATCATCGGCAAAAATCATTGTATTCAACTCTCCCTTTACTTTCTTCTTAACTGCTCTTGTAATCTTTTCCATTACTATATTAAAGAGTATAGGTGATAGCACACTTCCTTGTTTCAATCCTTTCTTTATCTCAAACCAGTCTGTATCGCCTAAATTTGTTCTCACACAGCATTTATGTGCTTTGTACATTTCTTTTACCAATCCTATATAATCATCATCTATCCCTATTTCTTTCATACTGTTCCATACTGACTCTCTCTTTACAGAGTCATACGCTTTTTCAATATCAATAAAAACTAGTATCAATTGTTCATTGTACTCCCATTTCTTTTCACTCAGTTGTCTCAGTGTAAAAATAAGGTCCACAGTGCTTCTATTCCTCCTAAAGCCATGCTGTTCTTCACTTAATTCACTTAATTAATCATTATATTATAGTATAAACTTAGCAAAGTATGTACAAGATATAAATTTAGCTGAATAATGTTTGAATTTGAATGCATTATTTTATGAATTTAATAGATATTTATGCAACGTGAGTCCGTAGTAGTTTCTCAAGTGCAGCAAGGACACTTTGAGCACAAGCTGCACGTAAAATTTTTCTTACAGTTGAAATACAGTAGACTATGGTATATTAAAAGTAACAAGTAATAAAAACATAACTAGTGGGCAAACAGGTAAGAACTTTTATTTACAATAATCACAAACATCTTTCTATTTTACAAACATAAAACTGTGTTTGTGGTTTAAGCAAAATTTTAACGTGATTTTTTTAACATCAGCTGTTCTGTTTACAACCAGCGCTGCCAACTTAATTATTTCAAGCGTACAGGACGTCAATTGGCTATGTCTAATACATGTATTATTCATATTATTAAGTTAAAAACTTGGAGTGCGGTAAAGTAAAAGGAGTGCGGTGAAGTGTTTAAATGCAGGAATCACCAACTTTGCAACTTGTATTGAGTGCAGGAACAGCCACTTTTTGTTAGACAACTGTAGGAAAAATAATTTTAATTCATTATTTAAAATATCTATATTTATAAAAGAGGATGTTTGTATATATATATATATGTTTGAAGTTTTTCCACTGCCAAACCATCCAACCGATCGCCATGAAACTTTAGGATGTTGTCCTGTATACTCCCGAGATGGTTTCTGTGAAGTTTGATGCAGATCCGTCCACAGGGTCCCGCCCCACGGGCTCCTAAAGATCCCATGTTATTCAAATGGAGAATCTGAATTGTTTACAAAAAACATATGACTGTGTGGTTTAATTTAGTTTCACATGCCTTAAGCAGATTGAAGTTCTCACAACAACAGTACTGTATATGTTTTGATTTATTGTAGTTCTACATTTCACCTTGAGAGTGTAGCACACACTACTTTTACTTGATCAGGTGATCTGTATTTGGTGTTAACCTTTTTTCCTCGGTAATTAAAACGTGTGGTGAAACGTGAAAATAAAAAATAAATAATTATTTGTTTTACAGTTTACTTTTTTATGGCATGCCTCCTTAAAAATCTAATATTGGTAGAAGAAGCAAAAATGCTTGAATTCTTTCAACTATTAGGTTCTAAATCAAACTCAATATTATGACCGGCGAAGCGGGCGGGTACAACTAGTATATATATAACACTGAGTAGTCTATCTAACTTTATAAAAAGTGCTTTGCATAGACAATAATTTCTTATCTTAACTTTGGAATAAAAATAATAAACAATTTAAGTTATGTAGGTAATATAATTTTTTTTTTTGTAGTATACAGTATTTATGTATGTAATTTCCAATTAAATTTAACCAATCTCCAATATATACGCTTAATATAGTGATATAGAAATCATTTATTGTAGATTAAACTTAAGTTCGTTAGTATCTATATGCAAGAAACATTATTAAGTATTTACAATATTTATTTGTAATTAAAACTTGCATAGTAACAGTAATTATTACTTTTTCCTGAAAACAAGTTTATTTGAATTAATTAAAAATAATAAAAACTAAAAATATGACGAAGAAAAGCTTCTCAATCAATACTGCTGGTTAGAGATTGATCATATCTTCTTATTCACTGAACAAATCTCACTTATTTCATTGTGTATCAGCAGGAGGAGGTGTATGGCCAGCAATGGTCATTCTGTGGAGAGTCGAACCGCTTGGCCTGAGAGACCTTCAGGAGAACGGAGGCGAAGAAAACTACCTGAAATTCCTAAAAATAAAAAATGTTAGTACTAGAATATAAAATATTTGTACTCTTCTATAAATTTTTACATATTAAAAAAAAAAAAAATAGATAGTAATATAAAGAACTGTCAATAGTAAATATATCTTTACAGGTTGAATTTATCTTTCTTTAGTAAAACATAAAATCTATAAAATACTTTTCCTCTGGTTCAGTATGTATATGATAAATAAAATAGGTCATAGTCATTGTAACAAATGTCATTTCATTCTAACGGGTAAGTGATTTACAGTTATTTTATAGCTGAATAAAGGTGAAAGAACTAAAATAATATAATAAACAATAAGCAAGTGAAGTTTTAAATTGTGGAAACATTGTGGAACATAACTGAAATAACATTAACTGGTTGTAATTTCAAGATCAGACATTACAAAAAAAGGCTTTGTTGTCTCCAATTTGGTAAGTCTAGCAAATGTTGAAGTTTGTTTTGGTTGTAAATATCAACTGGAAAGCTATTCTTAATTATATAAAAGAATTGTTTTGATTTTCATTGTTTGAAAACAGTATCTATTCTAATAATTGAATAAAAGTCAACGAGTATTTCTGCATGATTGAATTCTGAGTGTGCCGAAGGCTATAAGGGAACCAATAAAACATAATCTAATTTTGCTTCAATTGAGTGTCGGAAATCCTATTACCTGACGTTTATTGTTATTGTATCACATGCCATTGTTACTTTCAGTTGCCAATATTACCTTCATTCATATGTTATATTGACCAACTCTTATGCGTATTGCTGTGCTAGAATAGGGAAATTCCATTTCTTATTTATGTTTATTTGTTGTTAGTTATTCATTGTATTATTGTTAGTTTGTTTCATATATTTATTGTTTCTTTTAGTGGTAAGATATTGTACATAGGTCTACCAATATGTTTGAATAGGTTGCATTGTCTTAATGATGAATTTGTGTATATATTGTTGATTTTCTTATTGTTGGTTTTCATTTTTATTGTTATTTTATGTTATTGTTTATTATGTTATTGTAGTAATTATAGCTCGCTGCATCTTATAGTAACTATGTTGTTAATAGTAAAAAAGTTAATAGTCTAATGTCTGCGTGTTGGTAGTGGTACATCTGTACAGGATATATTATTTGTAGTTTATTTATTTGCAGTAAATCTTGTTAATTGTTTGGTATTTGGACATTATCAACTAATGCTATTGAGTTTTGAATTTTCATTTAAAACTGTTGATAAGTTGAACTTGTCTGTCGACAGTTGTAGGAGGTTTATTGCTTACTAACACAGACTTTTGTTGTATTTTACTTACATATCTTGCCAACATATGCATAAATTTAAAACTGTAATATTTGTAAATTATTGGCTTTGTCTGTTAAATAAATAAATAAACAACCCAATTGTTTGTGACTCAATTTGTGTAAAATTCATATCATAGTAGGCCCTACAGTACCAATTCAAATTAAAATGTTTCCTAAATAATCTACTTATATATAATCAAATGAAAATACTATCAATCTCAAAACGTAGGGAATGTTCAGGTTAAGTAGAAGAAGGGACTTTCTAGTCCCAACTTCGCATGGTTAAATAAAGACGCATTTCATTTCATTTCATATGTGAAAGTTCGTCATGAAATTTCATAGTGAGTTTTGATAGCCAATGTGTAAATTTCTTATTTTAGAAAGTTGGAAAAAGTTATAGTAAATTAATCAAGCAATATCCTAAGACCCGGCAAAGCCTGTCCGCATAGTAGTTTAAGAATAACCCCACAACAAACCTAATGAAGATAAAATATTGTAACAACTTGCATACTTATGATTTAAGTCTAAATAAGTCTGAACTACTAACAATTTATGTCTTAAATGTAAAATAAAACAATCTCGGATATAACTCAATCTTATTTTTACAGCATCGGTATTAAGCTTAGCAGATGAACTAGGCGATGCACTAACTCTTCAGCTGGCCATCAATCGTAACAATCCACCACGGTCACTTCTTATGCTAAAGTGCCACAGGTATCTAAGGGATGAGGACAGTTCTCCTGATTCAGACAGGTAATATAGTTTTACTAAAGCTTTTATCATTTAAAGTTTTAAAAATTAATTTGACTTTTTTAAGATTTTGAATGTTTGTCCATATTATAATAAGTATGGACTTAGGGAATAAAAAATTCTCTTAAATTATGTCACAGTTGATGAAGGATCGATAAGTACTATCCTTGAGAATGTACACCTAAAATAGACATCTCATCTAATCTAATTAATTTATGCCTTTAATTTGGTTAGTTAGTGAGGTCTGTTACCACAGCTGGTTTAAACTGCATTATATTTACATGGGACTACACCAGCGCTTCACAATGGACCACAAAACAGCTGATAATTTGAGACACATAATTTGACATTGGACGAGAAATCTTGTGTGTGTATAAAATCGATGGTACTACTATTAAAAAATTATGTTATTGAAACATTTTTTATTTATTATATTTTTAGAATAAAAACTTCACTTACCAGTTCATAGGGGCCTGCAGGCCTGTGTGAGAGTTTTATTCAATGATTGAAGTACTGACCTTTAGTTCAGTTGGGGTTTCAAAACTTGGACCTTGCCTTCCGCAGTCCAAAGCCTTAGCCACTGAGCCACCATACCAGCTAAACAATTTTAAAATGAGGCTGATTGCAAATAACTTGGCTTAACATATGAAGTTTATAATTAAGTTAGATTGACATGAGCATTCCAACTCAAAAATCGATAAGTTATAACTTGACCTTACTGTGTGTACTTACTTGGAGAAATCAATTCCGTCTCAGAGCCTTTGATGAGTTCTAGAAGCTTGTATCCAATATTTAGAACTGATTAAGCTGAATGTTGATCCAATATTGTGACAGCAACGGGGTTGATCAAAAAATATTTTTTACATTTCCTCCTCTTGTTTTCTATGCTACCATTCGGTATGTTTAAATACAGCTGAAGCCTGTCACTCTAGGTTTCAAAGCACAGACGTAGATTCAGGGAACTCAACGGCACACAGTCCTGATGGTCCCAAGTCAACTTCACCTCAGCCTACAATACCCACTACCCACAGCTTCAGTCTTCCAGCAGATTCCGACACTCCGGGATCTCCAACAAGTTCTGGAGGGTTACCTTTTACTCAGTTAGAACTACTAGAAGCCACACACCGAGGGCTACATAAGTTTATACCAAGGCATCGTGATGAACTAGAAGTTGAAATTGGAGATCCTATTTATGTACAGAAAGAGGCTGATGATCTGTGGTGTGAAGGTAAGTCCTTAGTTATTAACAGATAGATTAAATTTGCAAAATTACCCTTTCGTAAAAACTTGGAAAAGGTGATAGCCATGATATTTTTCAGGCACCAAAAAATCTAAAAAGAGAGGCAGAGAGAATTTTGTTAGAATATAAATCTCAATAATTAAAAGGAAATTTAAATATTTATATCAATAATATCTCTTAATCATAAACGTTTTGCGATCTATAATAATTAAAGATTTGAGAAATTAAGGTTATATTAAATTTTCTTGTCATATTCTTGATTGAATAGATTCGGTTTTACAAAAGAACACATCTGTGAAATATTCCTTTGTAAAAACAAAACTTGAGGAATATTTAAAAAAGTGTTCTTTTATAAAATTAAGGTTATATCTTAAATGGCCAATTCAAAATAATTTATTAAACAACATTTTTATCATCATTAGAAATTGTTTTGAGTATTATTATCCAATTTTAGGTGCAAAATATATCAAAATATGAACAATAATTGTGTTATTCTCATGTGATAATAATAATAACCTAATTAAATAAAAGAACCTCAGGTTTAAACAATTATTTTCAATAGCGACTATTTGAAGTGTAAGAAATCACCTGCTAGTTGTTCTTCAAGGTTTAAAATAAGAGTGCCCAATGTACGTTTGGCTTCATATTGATTAAAAATGAAAAACTACTTTGGAAAGATATAAAAGTATTGTTTGGTCTGATTTATTATTAGACCGAGTAATAAATCAGTCCGCTTCTGTGCTGATCGATTACACAGGAACAGTATATTATACCTACCAATCTGTTCAAATTAAAATGAAAATTTCATTATACTAAGAATATCATACTTCGTGGACAGAAATTAGAACTAACCCTCTATGATGATGAGCGATACATTTCATACATAGTGATATCTAAAATATAACTACATCTTTCTACAACCAATTGTATAAACTAACTTATTTGCTGTTTTGCAGGAGTAAACTTAAGAACTGGTCAGCAAGGTATGTTCCCATCTGCATACGCAGTAGACATGGAGTATAATGACTTCGACCCTAACACACCGAAGGTGAAACGGGAGAGGTTCTTGCTTGGATACTTGGGGTCTGTGGAGACTCTGTGTCACAAGGGCAACTCTGTGCTGTGCCAGGCAGTTAAGAAGATCCGGCTGACCAAGCACAAACCTCACTCCTGCATCCTTGAAGTCTCTGATCAAGGACTCCGTATGGTTGACAAAAGCAAACCAGCTGTAAGTCTTCCTCTTCAACGTATTTTGCAACTGTCTCTTCCTGTATTTATCAAGACCAAAAATCCCAAATTATTGAAATTTTTTAAAAAATTATTCTGAAAACTCTTCTTTCCTTTTACAGCAAGTTTCTAAGGATAAGGCCATTCATAAGCATTCTTCATTTTATTATGTTTAAGTACAATAAGTCTTATATATTGACCGCTCATACTTTTCTTTCAAAATACTATTTCACTGATTACGGCCATATTCCCTTTCGTTTTCCAACTTTTATTCTCCTTCACTCTCTAGTGCATAATTTTAAAACATCAAAATAATCCTACAGTACTTGATTTAAAAAAATTAATATCAGTTTTGCCAAAAACTGAAAGCTTCAATTGGGCTTCAACATTCTAAACTAAACAAAACTGCCTTCAACTGAAAAACAATATTTATTAAAATCCTTACAGGGTTGCCTTAAAACTCGGCGAACAAAAACATCAGCATCTTTTAGATATATAATAGAAGTTATATATCTAAAAGATATATAACTTTTTTATATATCTAAATAAAAGTTACAGATTAGAACTCTCTAGATAAGCTGGAACTGAATGAAGTTCATGTCGTCATTTCATATCTTAAAATAACATTAAATTGATTTTCAAATTTATAAATCAGGAATATGTACTCAAGCCACAGACCTAGAGATACGATAAAATTAGTTTACAATACAGCGTCTTTAACTTTTGAATTTAAAACCTCCTTATTTCAACTTCCCCATTGGAAATATTGTCCCAGATGTGCATTCTCAAGCAATTTTTAAACGCCAATATTGCCCTTATTTAGAAATTAAAATTGCAGTTTTATTAGAATATAATTTATGTTCCCTTTTATCTAGATAAATCATACATTCCTTAAAACTTGAATTAATTTGAATTCTTTGCTATTTTTTGCTATATGTACATCTAAAAATTACTTAAGTTTTATATAAGGGCTTTTTAATTATTACTAAAATTAATTTATTCATTTTATCTAACAAACTATTTAAATTTAGATTAAAATCTATCTAATTATTTAAGATATGAGATTTATTTTCAGGATATAAGTTTCTTATAAGTAATGCAGGTGAAGTGGGTTGCTGTACATTATATATGAAAAACACCACTGCAATGAAAGCAAGGGGATTAGTATTTACTTGTATACTTCTACAATTTTAAATCAAATTTACGTGTTATTTTACAGGATGAATTTCTGTTTTTATTTTATAATTTTAAGTCCAGTTAAGAAATTAAAAACTACAGCAAGATTAATTTTTTAACAACAAATATCACAGGACGGACAACACTATCTAAGTCTCATCTCTTCAACATGGCTGGGCTGGTGCAGATGATACATAGATTCAGAATTCTATCAATTAATTAGACTTTAGAAGAAAAAAGCCCTGTTTATTTAGAAAAATAGCTTGGCTGATTTAAAATACTGATTACAAAAATTCATTACAAAAATGTCAGTAAAAACATTAAAACAAAATTATAGTTTTTATAGGTTATTTTTGATGGGTGGGGATGGGATATATTCTAATTTTAATGGGGGGGGGGGGAGTCTGATCCTAGGTAACCCAACTGTGGCTAAGCCACTGTATACAGCAAATTTGTTCTGATATAAAACATATTCTATGTTGATACACCATTGGGGTTTTTTTTTTTTTTTTTTGAGAATTCCTATGAAGTTAAAAAAGTAGACTTTCTTGATTTGAGTTGCCTAGCACATTATAGGATCTCTTGCCATATGGGGAGTTATTTTAAACATTCTAAACAGAAAAAATAACATTCTACAAGATATAACGTAATAGCTATAACATTATAAACATGGTTCGGATCCCCTGTAAAACTGTAGGTCCCTTAGTTACTCTGGCTAATGGGCTAGTTGGTAAATATGTTGTTAAATAATTTACTGAGTTTGTTCCACTTACGGTACTCTATTGCAATGCCAAGAATGTTATTTTTGCAGGGATCAAGTGCTCCTTGTCATGATTACTTCTATTCGCTTAAGAATGTGTCTTTCTGCGCATTCCACCCCACAGACCATCGGTATTTGGGTTTCATAACAAAACATCCGCAACTCCACAGGTTTGCCTGTCACGTGTTCCTGGGCTGTGAATCAACTCGACCAGTTGCAGAATCAATTGGGTAATTATATTTTCTTAAAAAATCTTAACCCAAGATTTCCAGTTCAATGTATGTTTTTGATTTTCATGTTAAGTGCACAATGTATTGCATTAAATTCATATTCAAACATACAAATAAGGTACATGCTTTGAACTCGCAGATGTAAATTTAATTGAGGTCTCTCTCTTCACTGAATATAATTACTGAACATTAATCGTTACTTAAAATGTTGCCTGGTTGACACGAATGTCCTAATATTAGGAAATGTCTTTCTATAGAACAGATCTCTTGCTAAAAACCATCATAGAGCAATGAAACAGTTGTGATACTATAACTAATTTGCATATGATGGAATTAAATCAAATTCAGAAGGTATGGTTTGTCATTATTAATTTTGTAAAAATAAGACATCAGCAAACTTACCTTAGAAGACAAGTTCACTAACACCAGAGTAGTAGTAACATTCAGAAAATAAACACTTAATCTCACAAATTTTCAATACCACTGGCATTTTCTTCAGGTTGAATAAAATGCCTCAGTCTCTCTCTACTCACCTGAAGAAAATGCCAGTGGTGTTGAAAATAAATTTGTGAGATTGTGTTTATTCTGTGAATGTTACTACTACTCTGGTGTTAGTGAACTTGTCTTCTAAGGTAAGTTTGCTGATGTCCTATCTCTCCAATATACAATTCCTGGCCTAGTGCTCTTTGACCTAACCTAAATCTTTGTGAAAATAAGAATTAAATATTTATTTAACACTTTTATACACAATTATTATAGTTTATTATTAGTAGAACTTAAGACCATGTTTAAGACATCATACTGACTGCTATCGCAAATATGAAATCATTTATTGTATTTAATTACTTTAAAATATTTAAACTAACTATAGGGTACAATAAAATATAATTTCTAGATTAATACATGTGTGAGATGGTACACATTACATTGAACAAATAAATACACAAATCATGATGAAGTGATGGTGTGGCTGACAAGAACTAAAAAATAAACCATACTATACAATATTAAAAAAAGTCCTACTTACAAAAAAAAAAAAAAATAATAATAATAATAAATACACAATTAAACACAACAGTATTTAGTTTCTTATTATTAATTATCCTTTAACATTAAAAAAAATTAATGTTACCTTCTTACAAAGTAAATTAATACCTCTTATTTTATATTTTTTTATAGACAGGTAAAGAATTGTGTAGCAAGATACAGGTATACTTTTTGTTTATTATTGTCAGTTTAAGAGTAAAAAATTATTGGGAGCTAAGGTGGAAGACTTTTGGGATTACTCAGAATCTCTTACCTACATTGTTTCAGAGATCTTCAGTACGTCAATAGCACTAAGGTCTTCCACGCTGATATAAGAAGCATGGGAGACGTACTAAACAAGTATGGTGGCAATGCAACGTAAAGCCTTAGTTTCCCTGGCTTTTGGTCTATTAGTAAATGGTCCTTTCTGAGCATAAGTTGAACTCAGTTAGTAACCAGACTACACAGGTCATCCACACTCATATATTCATTCATATTAGCCTTAAAATACGTACAAAGTTTTCTCTGTGTCTCAATCTGATAATAATCTGAGAGAAAAATGTAAACACAACACATAACAAAACTTTCAGTAACACTGGTACTTTTCTCAGGTGAGGAGGAAGAGGCGAGTCTCTTCTCAGATTTGCTGATGGCTTACACCTCCTGTCATATTAATCCCTGGCCAGTGCCTTGTAACATAACCTATAGTTTCACTGGCCATAAAATCATACAAATAGAGAATGGGGGAGTCTCAGTAAAAATAATGACATTTTATCAAACAGGCTATTAAAACATAAGACATTACCTCTACGCCATTACATTTAGGAAATAAACTTATTTGAGAATTGTTAATTCAAAATGTTAATGCCATTTTTTTTTTGTTTTGCAGGAGAGCTTTTGAAAGATTTTATACAAAATTCATAGAGACTGCTTATCCTATTGAAGATATTTACATAGAGTAAGGCTTAAATCATGTAAATAAGTGTAATTTAAGATCTACAATAAATCAGCTTCTTTCTTCAGCACAGACTTCATACAACAAAGGAACTGCTATGTTCATTACTGAGTAAAACTACAAGCTTGTCTGCTTATTGTTATAATGTCTTTCTTCCTTATTTAAATACAGCTTTAGGTTTGTATAAATCATAAATTATACTATTTCATACAAATACTGTGTTTTTTGTATTAGACCAACATTGTTATGATCTAAGGCAGTGTGAATTTTGAGGAAAAAACTGAAAAATATTTGAATTTAATACAGAAAATTATTGTTGGGATCAATTATTTACATCTTGTATGAATTCTTGCAGTTTTAAACTTATACGTGTATTCAAAATACAATGGTGATAAAATATAAAATAATTATATGATCTCATAGAACAATTTCAATTGTTTTAATTTGCTTAGAAAATAATCTATTCCTTTGGTATTTTAGCGATTTTAATTTAAGGAAATTACGAAAATCTGAGGTAACAAACACAAACTTCTGACAGTTGATAAAATAAAATATAAGTTGATATTGACTCCCAACAATATGGATATAAAGTAGAAAATTGAACTCGTCTGGCCTTGTTGCCACCTGTTCAAACATGTTTACAGTCATGTTATATTTACTGTTCATATACAATCTTTCAGTTTTAGAGGCATAAGAGATATTTTTTTAAATTCTAGATCTAAGCTTCAGATTGTAAAGAACAAAGTATTCCCAAACTGTTGAAGTATTTTTGGTTAATGTCTAAATAATTTGTCTAAATAAAAAACATTTGACTTGTAAGATTTCAAATTAATGAAGTGCTAGTTAGTTAAAGTTAAATTAATTATATTTGTATATAACATAGAACAGATTTTCACTTTCATCAATTACTAAACAAACTGGAACATTTAAAAGAATATGGTCCTCTGTTAAAATAATACAGGATACAACTACAGTAATTTTCTTACTATTAATAATTGTTTTTAATATTACAATCATATTCTTTTTCTGATCGTAGCTTTGCTTATGTTTTATTGATGGGAGATATAAATAATTGAAAAAAACAGACATTTCAAAATATCAATATCTAAAATAAGATATGTATCAGCTATAAATTAATGATCCATCTACATAATAACGAAGAAAATATATATAAATATATAATTGACAGTTATTTTTGTACATTTAGGCCTACTGAAACAATAAAATATAAGAGAACTAACAGTGGAGAAAAATTGTTTTTAATACCAATACTTTTAACGATATTAATTTCAATCTCAATGGATAATTAATTAAAGTATCAAATATATTTTCAAAATTCACTTGGTAAAATTATGAACGGATAGGTGCTATCTATATAAAGCAATGATGTAGTGCAACTACAATACCTGGTCGGAGCCGGGAATACACGAAAAGTACTTAACTCACAAAACAACTGAACAATTGACCCTCCCGCCCACCCATACACGTACATTGGTATTGACACACCCACCCACCCATTGATAGTTTAATTGCTAGATAAATTAACACGAAGTAGGTTCAAGTGAATTTGGTAAATAATCAGTTTGAGAGATACATTTGATGCAAATTTAAACTAATTATTTTACATTATAACACCATTAATGTAACATTAGCTTGTAATCTTTTTAATATGAAAATTTTATATAATTACATGCTTGTATGTAATCAGACTGTTTGTTTACTAGTATGTATTTTAAAATTGATAATAACGAATATAATCAAAATTATAATGTGCTAAATCAATTGAAACCTTACTAACAATGTATAAAACACAAACAACTATTAAAAGTAATATATGTAATTTAGTAATCCTACAATTTATTTTGTGATACATATTTATGCCAAAGATTTGTTCATATATTTGTAAAGTTAATCTAGATATTAAGTTATTTTATTACTTGTTTGTAGATATCCTTGTATTTATCCCAATAACTGTATGTTTAAAATTTGAAGTTATTTATTTTGTACATACAAATTAGATAAGCTTTTTGGTTGAATAAACTATTGTACTTTCCTACTGAGAGCAACTGATTGTAAAAGTTGTAAAAAGACATGTAATAAAATAAACAATACTTCAATCACCCACTCTGTTTGTTTAGTATATATTTTGTCATCTACCGAAAGACCTGTGCAGTTATATTTCAACTTTTCGTTCATGTGTTCATTCAGTAATAAAAAAACAAACTCTCTAATTTTAAGGATCCATAGCTCATGTGGAAAAAAGTTGTGTTAGCACATTTAGGAGTCAGACGATTTGATTTAATTTGTTGGTTCAATATACAAACAGCATATTGTCCTTTCGCTGGTATGTTTGTGCATATGTAACCACTGACAAGGATTTCTCCTGGAACAAGATTTATTCCAATAGCCTTGTCCACTGTTAAGACAGTTTTTGTTCTGACTGTTGAAGACAATCTACGGCTGAGACATTTCTTGAATGTAACTCATTTTCCATTTCTTAAGAATTGTTGTAGGCTATAGGAGACGACACATAGGGGTGGGTATGTCGCCTAGGCAGAGCTAGTTAGTTGTAAGTTGTACAGCATTCGTGATGTTTCTTACCCGTAAAAGAGTTTATTTCGTTGAACTGGTGCAACCTAAGTTGTATTTTAACTCTTTTAGTTTCCAGTACAACTTATTAGTTCTCTCCCAATCTTCGCCCAGATTTTATCCTTCTTCCACATGGTCTTGTAATCCTTGCTGTTCAGGTCATATGTATAAATAACTTCTAGCATATGTTCAGTTAAAAATGTACCAGGTGGAGCCAACTGGCAAATAATAAAACTTGATACTTGTTTCCTTAGTTGGTGACGACAACAGCCGGATAGACTGCGTCAAAGAGTTTTAGGACTAAATGACAGGCAAGATGGTGGCAAGATAACAGAAAATAGGCCCTAACAACCTTGTCAAGAGAATAAATAGGTAGGTAGTTTTGTATGTATATTTTTTATTAATAACTTTGTCTTAAGCAAGGTTGTTGATACTTTTCAATATAGGGTCAACAACTGTTCAATACTTTTTATACAGTGTTGAAACAGTAATATCAACAAGATAGACATAGGAAGCGTAGGAAACAGTACATGCAGGGTTCAGGTGGGAGATCGCTCCACTCCTATGACCGTGAGTTGCCCGCTTTCTGTGCCTATGTGATTGCTATCATTTCTCACCATTGTACACGTTTCCTCCACAGTCAGTTCCAAGAAAACATCACTTCCCGCTTTGGTGTTCACAGGGCTTAAATCTTCCAGTTTGTTTCCAAAAAGTGTCTCTACACCCAAACATTCGGGAGGATTATTAAATCTGAGCTCTATTCTCATGGTAATGTCATTATTAAGACCTTCTACTTATATAATTCCAATATATGCTTCCATTGCAAAATTTATAAAATTTTAGGTTAGGTTAAAGGGCAATAGACCAGGTTTATCTTGTAATGGTTTTTACAGTGAAATAAATATATTCTTACTAGCTGAACCCGGCGGACGTTGTCTCGCCTTTCATTTTTCATTGACATACCAAAATAATGCAATAAAAAGAATTATAGAAAAAAACCCATTATTTATTAAATGAGTGCAAGAGGGTAAACAATATTTTTGGTCTTCTTATTTGGTGTATAAATGTAAAGGTTTTTTGGTGAGCCTACTCTCGAGCAAGCGACGTAGATCTGTCCATGTGAAAAACATGGATTACTTAAATTTATTGCGGCAACGCGCAATGA
This sequence comes from Stictocephala bisonia, assembly GCA_035578905.1. Taxonomy (NCBI): domain Eukaryota; kingdom Metazoa; phylum Arthropoda; class Insecta; order Hemiptera; family Membracidae; genus Stictocephala; species Stictocephala bisonia. The sequence goes on along the minus strand of JAQJVL010000015.1, from coordinate 2,186,382 downwards.
CTGTCCCTGAGATTATTTATTTTCACGTTTCACCACATGTTTTAATTACCAAGGAAAAAAGGTTAACACCAAATACAGATCACCTGATCAAGTAAAAGTAGTGTGTGCTACACTCTCAAGGTGAAATGTAGAACTACAATAAATCAAAACATATACAGTACTGTTGTTGTGAGAACTTCAATCTGCTTATGGCATGTGAAACTACATTAAACCCCACAGTCATATGTTTTTTGTAAACAATTCAGATTCTCCATTTGAATAACATGGGATCTTTAGGAGCCCGTGGGGCGGGACCCTGTGGACGGATCTGCATCAAACTTCACAGAAACCATCTCGGGAGTATACAGGACAACATCCTAAAGTTTCATGGCGATCGGTTGGATGGTTTGGCAGCGCAAAAACTTCAAACATATATATATATATATATATATATATATATATATATATATATATATATATACAATATCCTCTTTTATAAATATAGATTAGTTATTTAAATAAAGATCCCACCTGAAAGCGTAGAAGTAAAAGGATCATGATCAATTTAGTTGCTAGCAGTTCTGACTACAAATGAATATATTATAGATGGATTTTATTTTTAATGTGTGGCCTCAGTCGTTTGTATTCATTGTAACTACTAGCTCCATATTCAACTTAAAAAATCTGCTTTATTTTAAAATGAAATCTTATTGCAAACAATAAATAAGTATATATTAATAACTCTACATATCATTGAGTTCTAATATCACAAAAGTATTGAAAAAATACTACTGCACAAAATTGAATAAGAAAAAGAACATTTGATAGAGCATGATTACACAAATGATATTATTTATTCTTTGAATATATTGGGGCTAATTGAGTTTAACCATTTGAAGGGTATTCATGTCATAAGACTGTTCCTTGCGCTGCTTGACTCTATCTTCTGCACTTAGCTACCAGGCAGCGCATTTATCGGTAGCTAAAATCTGAGTTTTGCAATTAACTACTTCAAATGAAATGTTTCCCGCTTACATTTTTAACATATGTATTTCAAACTTTGACTTGCTTTATAGAATAAGAGTAATTAATGCCCCCCCCCCCTCCCGAGATATATTTTTACGGCTGGTTTTGATTTATTCAAAAAAAATACTTAGTTACAACAATATATACAGTATTTTAAAAAATATAAGAGGGGATGAAATTAAAATCTGATCTCAGGGGACTCAGGAAAATTGTGTGCTTTTCTTAGGAAAAGTTTAAAGTTAAAAGGACAAGTTTAAATTGTACAGCTGTTCTTTTTTGAAATTATAATTGACCTTGTGGAGAACCAAATCCAATATTACGGCAGGATGTAGCAGACTTTTTATTACTTTTGCCGTGGTATGGAACAATCAAAGCATAAGCCAATCAAGCTAAAGATGACTTATATATGACTTAGTTAGGACTCACAAACCACTGTTTTTGTACATTTCGTGTATGTATTTGACCGATAAGAAGTAGTGATGTTATGGACTGTTATTCCGTTACATGAAGCATGTGCTTATCACCCTTTAACACAAGGTAGTTTCAAGCATTGTTGAAAGTTGCGGGGTAAATCAAACATACTAAATGAAACAAAGCTATGAATGAATATTAATGCATGCTGTATGCAGTACAAAGCAAGTAGATGGTTGTACACTCATTTGATGTGGCCATTTACCTTATTCAAGTCAAATGATGTTTAATTCAAAAGTACACTTTTGACACACTTTTTGATAGGTTAATCTTATTATAAATGTTATCAATGCAAAAAGTATTAACCGATAATATATTCCCAGTTAAAAATTTGTGCAAAATAGTAAATAATCCTCGATCGCTCTAATGTCGATATATCAGCGCTTAGTCCCTAAAGCGATCTAATGCTGGCAATATATTGTAGTAGATATTGTGTGGTTTTTAGTGGGCAGGAACACACAATTAAGAAACAGTTCCTCTCACCTGCATACGGTCTCATTTATTTGTAAGCTTGTTGAGATATCTGAACCACAAGAGTGACACAGGTGTAACATTTGAGAGTCTCATGGGGAATTGCATTCAGATCAGCTGCATGGCAAGTGAATTAACGGGCCTTTTACAGCTCAAACAAAGTAAATGGTTCTGTAATTTTCTGTTGAGTAGCATTTTAACTGTTTTACAACTAGCATACAGTGATTACATTATCACCTCTGTTTTGCCAATGGATCCCTGAAAAAACCAACTACTTTCTATAAATTTAAAACCTAACAATGAAAAGGATAGTAAGGTAGCTGAAATAATTATTCATAATACAAAATACAACAAACTTCTGTATTCACAAAGTTATGGTACAATGTAACATCAATGTATTGATATACATAATGTCCTCAGTCTTACAGTATACTTATAATAATCCATAACACAGAAGTAAAAAGAAATTGGTTCTACGAAATTCATATTGTATGATACATTATTTTCAGCATGCATTACAAGAGATTAATATCATATCTAATAAATACAAATAATCTACATCAGTTCAGTTTTGCAGTTACATTATGTGCATAATATAAACATCAGACCACCCAGAAAGCAATCTTCCAGTCATAAAATAAATAAAAACGTAAATAGATTTAAAAATGTCACTCTAAATTATAAAAAAGCAACATTTTTAAGTAGGGTGTGCGAGTAGTGATTTTTGACTACAAGTCGAGTCGTTGGTATTTTTTCGAGTATCGAGTATTTTCGAGCGAGTATTTACAGAAGAATTTCCTGTTCACCCAAGACAACTGTAAAAGGCAGACACCATCCTAAGACTATGTTAAGTTTTGCCAGATTCGAAAATATATACATCTAAACTGAACACAATAATTTTGATTTGTTGTTTGTAACTGTAACATTTGATAAATAACACTTTTTACTTCCTACCTTCCTACATTTTATGTGGCATTATTTTGTTTAACCTTTTTCCTTTTTTCATAGCTAATATTATGTAAGAAAGTATATTATTAATTGAAACAACGTGGATTATAAAGATTAAATCTGTTCACTCATATCACAGATTAGATTTTCTATGCAAGCCAGTTATACTGTTTCACAGCCGGCCGATATGTTTATCTGGTGGTTCAGTTCAAAGTGTACTGCGAAAATGTAGCGAAGCTTGTTGGCAAAAACTGCATCCATCCAAACTAATGCTAAAATTCAGGCATCATCGCCAAATGCAGTAATTTGCTTTCAGAATTGCCTCCTCTCAATAAAAGATTGATTGTGTACACGCCAAGAAGAGTGGATCTGTATTCTGTGGGTATTTAATTCAGTAATAACAAGGTTACAACTAACCGGAAATTTCCACAGCGTACAGACCATTACATTTGTATTGGTAACAGGTCTTTTTGAGCATCTTGAACCGGATTTCTCGTTCCCTTTCTTGTGTCATAAAGACACTAACCAGCACTTCAGTTTTATTCACACTATTTTAGATTAGGTTATAAGTGACTAGTTGACTCGACAACCAACATGTGTGATCGCTACTACTGTAACTATTTATAGTGATCGCTATCTTCCCAGCTCTGTTGTTCACTTTGAATTGAACTAGTTCAATCATAATGAACGAACTCGTTCACTACGTAGACTAGTCCATTTGACTGTTGTCGTGTACTACCTGTTCTTAGGTGTATTTTTTAGTTCATAATTACGCATACTAAACTGATAACGTATGATTAAGGGTAAGATAAAACACAAGGAAGCACACATTTTTTATTCATAAATTATAAAACTTTTTACTCTTAAAACTAAATTAAGATGTAAATATGATATTTCGTGAAATACAACTACTCGTTCGAACTTTGAGTAGTTTTGGAAGCTTCAAGCCGAGTTCGAGTAGTAAAATACTCATTCAAATACTCCAAGTTTCGAGTACTCGCACACCCCTATTTTAAAGAGACAATGTCAAATTATAGATATCACACAGAATTAAAAGTAAACCAACAATATAGTGTTATCTAAACACAATTAATGTACAATAATTTGTGTCATGCTGAAGCAATGAATATAATAAAACAATAACGGGATAAACAGAATCATGCACAGATACCAGGTAACATAGTGGATCTGTCCTACATTTACATTCATATACGTGTTATTGTTGTACGCACATGTATCAAGACATTTATGGTAGAAAAACAATTTTAATCAATTTAATAAATATACAAAAGGAATAAGAAAGTGCTTTCTTATTACAAGATGGACTGGATGACATAGATATTGTTGTAGCACCTAGTCTTCTGAACACAACGTTGAGCACTAGTTGTTGTCATCGTTTGGCAGTGTTCTTGCACAGCTCTCATGTACACTCTCTGCTTTCTCCTTATAAAGTGGTAAGAAATACCTAATAATAGTAGTGTTTTAGATCAACGCAAATTAAGTACAGAAAAATGCATTTATCATAAAGTAGTTTTTCTATATTCAACCATCTTTAAAACGTACATGAACAGTTTATGAACTGATCAACTTATGAAATTACTTGTTAGGATGCAAACTAGAGTATGTGACACAATATTACAAAAGTTTAAATTGTATTTGATAATTTTAATTTATTTTGTACTCAGTTGAAATCTAAACAAAATCATAACATTTCCAGGTAAAGTTAAATAGCTACCTCATTAAATAACTAGTTCAATATTTAATAAAAAAAAAAATAAAAAAATCAAATCTACTTAATCAAACATGATTGTACAAATTTACGTCTTTGATTTTGTACAAAACAATATGTACGATAGTCCTAAAAATGCAAGTGTCTTTAATACAAGTTCTACCCATCATTCCAATGAACTCCACAATTTGTTTTCAAACATAATGTACTTTGTGTATATATAGGTATATTTTTTTTTTAAAACTTCACTTACCAGTTCACATGGGCCTACAGGGCTATGCATCAGCTGTATTTAACAAGTGAATTTCTGACCTTATACTTAGTTGGGGATTAGAACCTTGGACCTGAGCCACTGAGTTATCACACCAGCAACATACATAATAAAGAGTCATACATATTTGATATATGAACATGTCAAAACCTCTAGATACAAACTCTAACAGTGACATTATCTCACTTCACTTATAGATTTGTAAATCGAATTATATAAACTATAAAGCCAATACAAAGTTTCCAACCAGTTTTGGTTAAAAAAGTGATCATTTAACACACAAAATAAAATCAGTTTTTACCGATTAAAGTAAGATTTATCAAATGTAATGACAATAATATTGAACTGATTGATTTAGCCAAAAATAAAAGGTACTGTAAACATTTGAGGAGTTTGGAGAGAAAAAGTGAGAAGACGAGAGCTGGGACATTCAACTCAGTGCTAATTAGACATAAATCCCTGTTTAATGACTACTGTACACACTGTGTATACAGGCAATGGGCTGGACTGATGTCTGTTGCTTGGTTAGCTTTAACTACACTCTCCTTAGAACATTTTGATTTTAAAACGTATCAAATAATTTAAACAAAATTACAAGTCAGGAATGAACATGTCATTCAAATTTTACCCCATTGGATTTAAAATTTATTTTAAGATTTATCGTAATTTTTAAGTCTAAAATAACAGGACAATTTCATTCACTACCTTATTTTATAAAAAATTTACAAATTTATTATTGGTACAAAACAATATTCAGTGCATAGTATTTTATTCTTTTGAAATTGAGTTACTACAACTAATAATCAATATTACATATATTATTTAACTTAAGTTTTGGGCTAGGAAGCAGGCTTACTTTAAAAAAAGTCCTGTAAGAGTACATAAAAAGTAAAACACAAGTTGGGATATTTTAAAATTTACTTCTTTGCTCCATCAGAGTAGAAGAATAGGGTGGAGAGGATCTGGGCATTGCAGAAAGAGATGGAGACTAATCCTGAAGGATAAACGGAATAGAATAGAAAAACTTCTTTATTGTGACGAAATTAGGGCAAAAAATTCCCTTTCTTACATTTAAACAAGAGCATGGGAGTTAGATATTTTGGGTCGAATAATAATTTGTTAGGTTTGGAGAGTGCCTGAACGTGGAGTGGAAACAGTGTCAAGATCATTGTTAATGTGCGGAAAGGCTTGGAGGATAACTCGTAAAGAGTTTGATAATATCCCAAACTTTAACAACTCAAGTAATTGTCCTATTGTACGAAAATTATTATTTAAACTGTACTTCACAGTGATACATACTTGACTTTTGACCAATCTAGTTTGACAATAATTGTCACACTAGGTTGTGAGGCCTTACCAAACCACCATTCTTTTCATAACTGATTTCAATGACTGCCAGTGTGGGATCACTGCATAAATATAATTATTAATTACAAGTGGTACAAATATTGCACCATATAATGTACTATAAAGTTAAAAAAAAACGAACGGCAATAGCCTCTGAGGTCACTACCGTGGGGATTTTCTAAATACAGCTACACTGCACTTAAGGCCTGAATATTATATATATTTTAAATGGATGGCAAATAAACTTATTTCCTATAGAGTAAGCCCTTGTTCTTATTCCAAGGAGAAATATGAAAAATAGCGATGCTGTATTAAGTATTCGAGGCAACCAAACATATAATGTCTATTATAACACTTTCAGTAAAATGTGTGAAATCCGGAAACATTTATGTTATAAACTATTAAGTATGCAAAAAATTGTTTTGTGAAGTACTCTTTAGAATGGTAATGTCGCTGTTATACTATACTTAATAGGCAAGTATTTGCTATTAAAATCATACCTAAAATATCCTGAAACAGATTAACTACTTTAAACTTTAAAAATTTAATCTGGCAATTAATAAAGGATAAAGTTACAATAAGTAATAACAAATGCTTTTTTTAATTTCATTGATCTGAAGTTATTCAGGAACTAATAATAGGCTATGTTCCACTTGATATTCAGGAACTAATAATAGGCTATGTTCCACTTGATATTCTATTATGCCCATGCCAGTTAAGAGTCTAACAGGTCACGTTATATACATGACACTCTGGACACTGAAATATTTATGAGCTTTTTTCAAATTAAATTTTTTTATATAATTCTAAACTATCTAACTGTTACATTTCAAATAATATGTGTTTGCATGTTTGGTAATAAACTCAAGGAATGAAAATCGGACTTTATAACCGTTTTGCACATTAATAACTGTATCATACAAAGAGAGGGTCACTTTAATTGTTATTTTTGTGTGTCTGAAAATGCCAAAGACAACATATAAGTACTGTTGATCATAAAAAGCACTCATACTTATTTAAGGACATATGGTTAGTTTATAGTAACAAAGTAGAGAATACCTATTTCAAATAATTCTTATAATTTTTTTTTCAGATGGAGCGCTAGTATTGACGTGAGATAATCACTCAATTATAAAGCTTACTGTTCACTCTCTTTTATAGAGTCCATTTATGCCAACTTTATTTGACATTTTAATGACCAAGCACATCCAAACAAATAAACAGTTATCTTATTCACTTGTATTTAAATTTTACAAGTTTTATCTGATTTTATTTTACACTGGTCAATGTTTTCAGTAAAATCGAAGTCATGTTTAATGGATTTTAAATACTGGTGATTCAAGGATGGGATGGTGCTGAAGGACTGATTAGTAATAGAGAGTGCCCAATAAGCCAATGATTGAGTGGCAAATATAATACATCTTGTTCTTAGACAAACCTAGGCCACACTCAACAAGTTTGAGAAGAGATGAATGAACTAGATCTGAACTAGTAATTGGTTATATTACGTTAAATTTAATAATTCAGTCTTGAGGATGTTAATAGCACTCTAACATCTAGAAAAAAGGTAAAATACAGTAAATATAAAATCATTATTACCGATGCTTTTAACAACATTAAAAATTGTGAAAATGATTATTGGAATAATCAGTCTATTTTGTTTCATAGTGACTATCTATGGACCCACTTTGATGAATTTAAAATGGTTTATTGTTATTCAACTATGTATATGTTGGTAGCAAAACATCACTTAAAAGGGCTTCTAATAAAATTTGTATATAGAGTATGTATATATAATATTTATATGTATATATTAACGATATACTGATAGAAAATACAATTAACTACAATTCTAAGGTGCAACACTTATGTCCAGAGTTACGTGGTTCAGTTGAGGCTGCTACGTATTTACTTGCACTTAAATACACAAGCAGTCCCATAAACTGGACAGCACTTAACTACATTATTATAGTCTTTCAAAACCAAAAAGCCTATTATTCTCAGCACGAGGTATATCCTCTAATCGATTTCTCTTCTATTACCATTTATTATTCTACTAACCTAATTATTTATTCAAACCAATTATTAAGGAACAGTGTATATCTTCAAATACATTAACATATTGTTATACAACCACATTATTTTGTATAAAAACAAACTTGGTAAACATAATAAGACTTACAAAAATTGTAAATTACTATTTTTGCTAACAACAGTTCAAATCTGTAGTAACCCAATAGTTGGCCAAACAGCTACTTACGTTTCATAAATAAAACATCAAACTTAAATCTAAAGATAAATGTTATAACTTTAAATTAATATAACACTAAAATTTGTATGTTTGTAACATACAATGTTTATGTTTCTCATATAAACTCATGAGATCTGACTAATGCCATGGCAATTGTCTAGTTGCGACAGTCTCGCAATCAGCCTTGGTTAAGACACATAATTAAATTCAGTCACAAAATAAAATTTAAAACTTCATGACACAAGGAAATATTTGAATGGGAAAATTGTCTATAGTTAAAAAGACTTTCGATGGAGATATATTTACAATGTTGGTTAAATCGGGTACTTTTTTGGATGAATTTATTATCTTGACTACAAATAAAAACAAGATACATTAATCTATTCCAAGCGAGACAATATGTAAGCAAAGGACTAAGTAGGCTATCTATCCTTATAACACTCTTTGTACAATATTGGCAAGAAAAAAATATGATTTTAAATTTAGCAAATACAATATGACACTTTACTTCCAACAAAATTGATTGGTGATAAGGGTACAAGGGTGACTGTAAAATTCACAGTTTATATGATTTTTTGTAAATATGTGGAACAATTTGTTTATTTTGTGAACGGCAATATGTCAAGTACAACATATGTTCATTTGATTAACCGTAATTTATTTAGTCAACTGTTTTAAAAGTACTATAATTTTTAAATATGAGTAATAAAGTAATTTTAGAATAAAAAATTCCTCTATTCTTTACAACTTTGATTTGGGATCAAACCAATTAAAACTATTGTAAACAAATATAACATATAAAAATGTCACTGGTTCGTCAGTCTTCCTACTAGGTTGGTCATTAATTTACAAACAATTTGCTGAATTACAGTAACTGAGATTTGAAAATTTAGAGCTAATGTCTGAACCATTCTTTATTGATTGACGACTGGCAATATTATCATCAACAGTAATAATGACTCTGAAATTAAATATACAACCAAACAAGATAATGTTCTTCTGGTTTATTTTTTTTTTTTTTTTTAATTTTTAGGAAATATTGCACTCATATAAATGTTTTATACCACAATTGAAAATTTAAGAAGACAAAATCACTCTGAAGTGTTTATGTAAAGTAACTGGACTAAACTAGGTAAAAAAATTGTGTTAGTTGACACCTCTTAAAATAGAATTATATATTCGCTAAGCAACTTTAAATGTGATAACATTTTGAAGATTATACTGTTTTCTTATAAACGTTACATAATACGATGCTTGTAAGTATACACATAATGTTCTACTCCAAGCATTCTTAAAAGCAAGAAGAAAATAATAGAAACAACTCATTTCTTCCACCCATGTTGCTTCAGTAATGCTCATAGAAATTATCTTACATAACATATTTCTTCATCAGCATCCTCACAGCTACTGGCTGATATTTTATGAGCCATGATTCGGCTCTTTCATTCTGACATCAAATCCTTCATAAAAACTTTCCTTCACTAAGCGTTGACTTGAATATAACAGATTTGTTATAAGATATATAAACAGATATCTGTCATTATTATAAGAGACAAAATTATGTTATTTATGTCTTGCTATGAGTCTTTATTATAATATGCCATGATTTTCCTTAAAAATTAGTTATACAGGGTGTCCTAGAAGTAAAGTGCCAAACTTCGGGAAATGGTTGTATAGGTCAAAATAAAGAGAAAAATCAAGGATACATTTTCTCCCAAAAACCATTTGGTTACCAGATATCCACCATTTTGTTTTTTACACAAAATAATTTTATCTTCGAGCTGGCTTAACCTTTCTTTATGAAGCCAACCCTAACCTTGACCTATTCTAGAAAAAACACCTTTATCCAACTCAAAATTTCAAAATGGCAGCCATTTGTATTTTTTGCTGCTTTCCCACAATTTCTGTTTAAAAATTTAAATTGTCTGCCATTTAAAATTGAATCAAGTTGATTTTTATTTCTAGAATAGGTCTTTATTATCTTAACATGCATAGCAAGTTTCATAAAGATCAGTTATGCCAACTGTGAGATAAAAATTATTTTGAGAAAAAAACAAAACGGCAGATATTTGGTAAACAAAGCATTTTTGAAAAAAAAATGTATCCTTGATTTTTCTCTTTATTTTGACCTATATAACGATTTCCTGAAGTTTGGCACTTACTTTTGGAACACCCTGTATAATATTGAAAAAAATTAAAATAATTATAATCTTTAAACAATAAATTAACAAATACGCAAAAAATCCTGTTTAACTATATCTCATTTAACCAAATTTCCAGATTAAACGAATCAATTGTAAAATATGTCTTTAGTTATTTGGCGACAAGGAAGTCAGATTAGACCCAGTGCTTAGTAGCACTCCACACACTGTATATATATCGGTTGTTCCTCTGACACAATGCGTAACAGCAGCTGGCCTCCCCTCCACTCACTAGCTAACTACCTTCACGTCTCGTATTACTGAATAAGTACTTAATTCTTTTCAATATATATTATTCCACTGAATTTTGTTTTCATAAAATACGCTGAGCAATAAATGTTGAGTCAATACATTTTTAAACATTGTCCTAAATCCTTTTTATTTTTTAAAGTAAAAATATGCTAGTTAGTTAATTTGTACTTGTTTATAATGTATATGTCCAGTCAAATAGTATTCTTGTTAATTAAAAAACTGAATTTAATTGCTGTATAAGTAAACTAAATTCTTTTTCAAAACATTTTACTCTAGCATCATTTGTTTTTATAAAATGTTTTGCATAAAAAAGTCTATTTTAAACTTGCTACTAAATATATGTAAAATTCGGATAATGAGAATCTAGTGTATATATTTTTATTTAAAAACAATACATTGTGATTTCAGAATAATGATTTTATAAATCATTCATAATTTTTAGATATCTTAAAAATTGTTTCGATTCATTCACAAAATGTTTAGAGTAAAGAGATTTCTTTACTTTTATAAATATATCTGTCATATCATATAACTTCTTACTATGTAAGGTTTTTAAAACATATAAAATTTCAAACATAGTGATAAATTATCATTCTAACAGACAAAAGAAAAATTACAAACATGTGACAGAGTTAATGTTAAATAAATCACATTAACAGTAAGTGGTAACTATACAAAACTATACAAATTAACAAAAATCAATAATAGTAAAATAGCAAATGATTGTATAACTATAATATAAAATTTGCAGTTCATTTGTACAGAAAACATCAACCAATCAATGTGGATACATGTAGGCTATATTTACATATTTGGTTGAGGTTGAGCGGAGATGAGGAACTGCTGGAATGCCACTAGACGCCAACGTTCTGCTGGTTATTGCACACGCCCAGGTGTTGGATGTTCTGATGGTCCTGCTGGAGAGTCCTTAATATCTGCTGTTGCTTCCTGTGTTCCTCCTGTAAAAAAAAAAAATCGTTAGTTAAGGTATAGAACGTAGATTTCTGAAAAAATTATACATGTTCCATTTTTTTATTATAGATGGGACCAGCATTAGATGCTCTTATGTCCCATCTATAGTCAATTATTGCATGCAATCATTGAAACCACATCAGAACGGACCTTCCACATCAGAATGGTCGCTTGAAATCTTGAATCCCACCTGTATGTACTGCTTGAGCAAATTAAATTTCTCGCCCAATACTGTCTGAGCCATAGTGTGGAACAGTTTTGATGGACGAAATAAGTTCCTTATAACGATCCGTCAATACCTGTACAGGAGATAAAGCTCCCTCGTAGAGAATGGACACTGTCAAATCACTTCCAAACTGGCGTGAGTAGATGTAACTACTAGATATATAAATGGGGATTGACACTAGATCAATAATCTGATTGCGGAGAATCTATCAAAACAATCACATACAGTAGTTACAGAGCAGCCCATGTGCTCTTTTACAAAGGAATTAACCAGCAAAAATTGAATCAGTGTGGCAGGTCTTGAACGGCTTGATCAATTGCATTTAGTTTTGTGACAGATTACTTAATATTTTTATTGATAAATAACATGACTTTTGGATCTTGTTCCAAATATATTATATTACAGCTTTTTTATTTTTATGATAAAAATAACATTAAAAATGTTTAATTGATAAGAGACTATCCCTTTTTATTATAATTAGTAACATTGAGCTGGTTTATTACATCTCCACTTAGATTAGCCTTTATAAAATACTAGTACTTTATAATAGATAGCCTTTATAATAGATTAGTACTTTATAAAATACTAGCTAAACCCGGTCACGCTTTATTCCTCAAAAGTTCCTTTCTCAACTTTTGTGGTAGCTATCATAATAGATCACAAATTCATGACAGTCCAGCTACCAGATTTGTTGATCGTTTACAGCTATTCAAGGGTTACGTACAGCTTTAAAGATTTACCGTCGACGTAAACAACATCAATTCACTGTACATAAATGCTAGGTTATGAAAAAATGTCAACTAAATCCAATCACTACTTTTCGAATGTTGTGTACAAAAATATACAGCACATACAAGTTTGATGTTTTTATACATAGATAGATATATAAAAAAATTAATGGTTATAGTGCTGTCATTTGGTTGACTACAGGAATCAATAACATACAATACTTGTTTAACATAACTTGCCACTTCACATTGGCATGCAGGGTTCTTTAGAACTTTATTCAACAAATGAAGTACCAGCTCAGTTGGAGATTTGAACCTTGGACAAAGCAGTCTGAAGCCTTAACCACTGAGCCACCACACTGGTATTGACGTTTCTTATTTCATGTATATGACTAATGGAAATAAGGATCTTAACTTTAACACCTTATTAACTCATTGGGGATCTTGTAGTGTGGTACGCTTCCGGGCCTAACGGATACATGACAAAACGCTATGACTGAACGCAAGGACTAAACTCCCCAAGCTAGTATCAAGTAGTTGAGACAATCGTGAATAGGAAACACTAACAAAGATAATATAAAGAGACATCTGTTTAAGTGCCTCAAAACATATAGGTACATTGTTAGCGATAACATTGACCCCGAGGGCCAAGTGCCGCGTCACGTCATTGAGCTATCAGTCCACTCGGTTTGGAATGGAATGGAATGTGAAGTCTTTGATCCGCAATTGGTTAAAATGTAAGTTGTTAGGTTTCACATCCGGCTTCCTGAGTGCCATCAAAGGTGCTTGTTGGTAAGCAACTAGACATTTCTACATACTAATGAAAGCATAGGATTAGCTACATAACTCTAATTTAAATGTTCACTATTACTTTTTTAAGTTTTTTGTTTTTATTTTTAGATAATTCATCAGTTGGTGACTCCTGGGCAAGGTGTTTTTCAAACGAATATGGTCAACTGAATTAATTTCAAATGAATTTGTCGGCCGAAAATGTATTCTTCAATTCGCTCATTGTCATGACTAAAATTTGTATTGGCAAATCTAAGATGGCCATCTAAGATTCTAGTTTTTTTTTTCTTCATTGAAAGAGCAATGTGGGTAAGTTAAAAAGGCATTTTCAAGTTTAGTCGAACAATATATGGGAAGAATCAGCATAGTGCTGTCTGATACTTTTTATTATATTATTACTTACAAATAGATATCTCATTTAATAGAAATATTTGTGCCAGTAATTTGGTAAGTTAGTGCAGCTGATTAAACTGCATTACATTTACATGGGACTACACTAGCGTTCCACAACGGACCACAAAAACAGCTGATAATTTGAGGCACAACATTTAACGTTGAATTAGAAATCTCTCTGTGTGCTTATAAAATTATTGCTGATACTCAAGTTTTTTCTTTGGTGCTGAGTGAAATTTTTCAGTTCATAATGTCTCTTAAAAGCTCACCGTCAAAGTTTGATATGGAATCTTGGCTGATGTAACTGGCGCCTCTTTAAAATTAATTTAATAAATCTATTGTTGAGGGTATTTTTTCTACCACTTTGAAATTATCCAGTCTGGTACCATACTACAAAAAGCAATTCAGAATCACCCATCTCTTGTATATCAGTCATAGCTAAATCTATGACAGCAAGTTTTCAAAACTCAGGTGCATTATCATTTTGGGTAGCATAACATATTTAATGACTTTCTATAAGGATATTGCTCTTGTAGATGTTCTAAACACTATTTATTATTCATTAGTAAGACATTGATCGTCAAGATAAGGGTGAATATGAGGGGCGAATGAGTGTGATGAGTGTAGATGAGCAAGTGTAATCATTGTTACTTACTACGGTCGACTATTCCTCAGAAAGAGCTATTTATTAACAGCCCAATAGCCAGGGCAACTAAGGGACCTATAGTTTTACTTGGAATCTAAACCACATAGTGTTGGTCTGATTTTCAACTATTTGACAAGCCTGATACTCAAATCCCTTCCCAACACAACATCCGAACCTTGGCTACCATCCAACATGGACACCCCAGACTTCTCTAGTAGTGTTTCATAATGACGTGATTGTATTAAAAGGATTGAGCATAGAACCTATCGCCTACAATCTCCTCAAAACTTTGTCCCCAAGTAGCTGGGTTACAGCACTGCGCCACCAGTACCGACAAGCAATAAATTCTCTTGTAAAGTAGTTACTCTTAGCCATAGAAATTGTAACTATTCTCAAGTAACGCTTTGTGATTCAAGCACAAACTTTGACATGATACACCATAATCAGGGTGTTCGGTCACCCCTCGAAACTTTGAACCTTTTTTTGAGCGAGTGAAGTGAGCATCTGTGAGTCACATACGTGTGCTGTGACGTTACTGGCCTGAAATACACATTCTCAGACAGGCCACGAAACTACTAATTTAATGCCACGTGATTTATTAAATACTACCTGTACCCGCCCTCTTCGCTTGTCATAATACGTATTGAGTTTGATTATATAATCAAAATGTGCAGTAAGCTTTCAGTTTACACTGTATGTGTATGGATGTATTTACTAATTGTACATATCATGGACTCATAAGATAAATCTGGTAATTTAGAGGCTATGATGAGGCCTTCCATCGCTAATCCTTTGTCTAATAAATGTAATGTTTAAGTGAGGGGACCAACATGCAGGGAGATGCTCCATCATGTTAGAAGAACATAATTCATCTTAGATGTACAGGAAGATCCATAACAGCAGTGGAAACTTTTTTAGTAGTTGTAGGTTAGATTAAAGGGCACTAGGCCAGGAGTTAGTATATTGGAGAGATAGAACATCAGTAAACTTACCTTAGAAGACAAGTTCATTAACACCAGGCTCTAGAGTCTCTCCTGCTCTCTCTCCTCTCACACTCTATACACCTGAAGAGTGTTAGTAGTATAGAAAATTTGTGATTATGCGATTATTGTGTATATGTTACTATGACTGTTGTGTTAGTGGACTTGTCTTCTAAGTTAAGTTTGCTGATGTTCTATCTCTCCAATATACTAACTCTTTTAGTAAGAAATGCAAATTCAGACATCTAGATAAAATGAACAGTCCAATCAGGTAGTTGTGCAAATGACCACAAAATACATAGTCGCAAAATTGGCGTTATAAAGTTTATTTCCACTACCTCATGAGAATTTTGTTTATCATGTGTAGAAGTTCTTTCATTTTGCAAGTTTTTGAAAACATTCCAAATGAATTGTGCTTCGTCCTTGAATAAAATATGCTTGTAGAGTTGTTTATTAATATTCAAAATGTTGCAAAAATAAGCTGACCATTCCCAGGCTGTTAAAGTTCAAACTTTTGTTTGGTGTAAAAAATTTATTTTTTATTAAGTGACCCATATGCTGTGTCCGCTCACTTAAATATTACAAGCACTGAAACGATGATTGGTGATGGAAGGCTTCACTTTAACTCTCTAAAATTACCGGATTTATCTATTTTAGGTTAAAGGGCACTAGGACAGGAATTAGTATATTGGAGAGATAGGGCATCAGCAAACTTACCTTAGAAGACAAGTTTACTAACACCAGAGTAGTAGTAACATATACAAAAGAATCACACAATCACAAATGTTCAGTACCACTGGCACTTTCTGCAGGTGAGTAGAGAGAGAGTAGTATGGCACCTGAAGAAACTGGCACTTTCTTCAGGTGAGTAGAGAGAGAGTAGTATCTCACCTGAAGAAACTGGCACTTTCTTCAGGTGAGTAGAGAGAGAGTAGTATGGCACCTGAAGAAAATGCCAGTGGTACTGAAAATTCGTGATTATGTGATAATTTTGTATTATGTTACTACTACTGTGGTGTTAGTGGACTTGTCTTCCAAGTTAAGTTTGCTGATGTCCTATCTCTCCAATATACATATTTATCTATTGAATTATTTCGTCTGGAGATGGGTTTTAAAATGCTGTCTCAGAGACAAGGGCAAATTCTTCTGAAGACTTAGTTGTCCGTATTATGGATTTGGATGAGCACAAAAAGGAAGATGTGGAAGGTTAAGAAACACAACAAAAATAGTGCACAAATATTCTTCAAAATCATTGATAATGATGACCAACTATAATTTTAGACATCTACTATAAAAAAAATTGTTAAGCTGGCCCAACCCAATAAATTTGTTTTCAATTTGTTATGTATTATACTAAGTAAAATTTAAGTTTTTGTAATTATTTTTGTTTTATATTTTACTAAACTTATATCAATTTGATGCTTCATTGAAACTTATAATTGAAACGTTGGATAGCAGCATAGGCAGCGTCTACAACAAATGTTTTACATTCTGTTTGTTTCTACAGCCAATTATGAAACTAATTCAAACATTTCGTATAAACATAGGTCAAGAAACACTTTGTTAAAGAATCACAACTGGTGAATTATATCTCAGAGACTTCAGTTCACTTGTTAAAATTGAGCCTTACTATAAAATGTATAGAGCATTAATTAGCAGCAATATTTGAGGGCGAGTTGTCTAAGATGATGACTGAGCATGTATGAGGGTGAGAGGTCTAAGATGATGACTGAGCATGTATGAGAGTGAGTGATGTAAGATAATAATTGAGAATATATGAGGTCTGAGATGATGACTAAGAATGTATCAGGATGGGTAGTCTAAGATGATGACTGAGCATGTGTGAGGGTGCAAGTGTTCACTGAGGACGACAGTGACAAACCAATACAGGACATTTAAACTTGCAACAATTTTTATTATTTGAAGATAATATTAGTTAAGAATTAAAAAGACCAATTTAAAATATAACAGGTAGAGATAAATCATCAAAACTCAGATGAATCATGATATAAAATTAAACATAGACTGATACATATTTTAAAAACTATGCAGTGACAAAAGAATGAGATGAAGTTATTCTTGTAATTATATTCAATTTTCAATAAACCTAAATTGAATTTTCATGAGCTACTTCTTCAACAATTAATTGTGTAGGCTTCTTTTTTAACAATTTAAATTAAATTATAATTTATACCCTCCAACAAATAAAAACTACAATATTTCTACTGCTTGTCCTTTCTTCTGTGAATTGATAAATTATTGAATCTGTTTCTATGTTTCTGTTGCTATGATTGACATGGAAAAAGTACAGGAAAGCTGACCTGGAGGGATGTTCCTCACGGCAAGTAGCTTTCATTATAAAGGCGCTTGAAGTTTTTGTTGGAATGAATCCATCCTTTGGTAAACATCTTGAAGAAACTTGGTCACTCTCTCCATCTGTGTATGAAAACCCCACTTTCACTGCTCGCATTTTCTCAATATATAAATTCAACATTTGGATAAAGTTCAAAATGATGTATAGGCTCATTTAGTGCTGTCCTAATGTCCCATTTTCACATCAAGTGGTATACAGTAAGCTATTACTGATATTGGAATTTATTACATGTTTTGACAAATATATGTTATATTTACTACCATTAACACTGAAAAAGCATGAATCTGATAAACACGTGAATTGCAAATGTTAGTTATGACTTATTACATTAGGGCTATTAACCTAGTGCTATGTCTGCCTACTGGCCCAACGAGAGCAACGGCGAACCACTTGATTCCTCTGACTATAAATGTGTTGTCATAGCATTTCCAGCCTGATACATTGTTACGTTTAGCAATCTGTTTCAGTTTTAGACTAGTATTAGTTCAAATGAAATCTATTAGGTGGTGGGTTCATTTACATCACTTACTTATTTGTAGTTTTCTGGATTCTTGCATTTTCCTTAAATCAGCTGTCATCTGACAGCATAAACCAGCACACATTTTCACTCATTTGTATTGACGTAAGATAAATTGTTAAGATGTTTTGTACCAAATGTACTGTGGTATTGATCCACGCACCCTGCCAAAAACGTGAGGTGGTGTTGCTACCGGATGTTTATGGGCGAGTGAGTGGATCATTATGAATGTAAGTGTAGAGTATGATGGGTGGGTTATTACCATTACCATTGTAAGTGTATGTCACACGCTCTACTATATACATTTGGTGGTATTGTAATTGCCACCAGATGAATATGGGTGGGTGGGTTATTACCACTGTACGTGTATGTCCTGGTGAATGGGTAGGTTGATATGTCAAGGTACACTAAATATTTCATTTTGAAATACCTAATGCAAATTAAAATCATAAGAGAAAGTAAAAATAAAGCATTAAGAATCATTTTAGGGATACACTTGACATTGCTATGACTTACAGTCTCCTTACAATAAGGAACACATTCTTTGGTACACTGTTTCCTGCCATGGTATATACACAGAACTGCAACATTAAACTCAAGGAAATGCCCATGACAGGTAGTTTCTAATTCAAATAGTATTTGCTTACTTTATGTAAGATAACTATATCAGAGTGCCAATATCGTGAAGAGATGACGTTGCAATTTTAGATTTACGCCTGTTTTCAAACTAAAACTATTTTTAATAAAAATCAGATGGTAAACAAGTATTTTATAACTTTTACACAAAATTTCTTTACTTATATTTTTGATAGACACCAATTCATGCAGTTGACACAATCCGCAGATTGTGTGTGGCAGAGTTTACTCTTATATTATGTAATCATTGTTAGTTTTAATATTGTTTTGTAATATAAGGATTACAAATAACTTTAAACTAAATATAATTTGTTTATACCACTGTGCAGCTAGCTTGTTGAAATAAAATTCACATGTTCGTTCCAAGCGAGAGTGAAGGCAAGTAAGAGAAGTGGACTAACATCCGACAGCTGATAGGAAACCTCCATTTTACAACCTCAGTCTGTCAATCTGGCAGTGTGGGAAATCAGTTATTGGAAGACGCCAGGGTGTCTATCTTCAAACTGCATAAGAGCTGACATGGATTACCTGGTACACTTAGGTATTTGTACATATTCATACTCATTACCAAGGTATATGGATGGGTGGATAGGTCATCACCATTGTTATTGTATGGGCAGGCGAGAAGTCATCACTACTGTACATGTGTGGGTGGTTGGATGGATCATCATCACCACTGTCTGTGTATAGTGGGTAGATGGGTCAATATTACTGTTATTATATGGGCGAGCAAGTGGGTCATCACTACTGTACGTGAATGGGTGGGTAGATAGGTTAATACCACTGTTAGTGTATGATGGGCAAGTGGGCCACCACCACTGTACATTTGTCATCAACCTCGCTAACTGTCCACATTAAGCTCCCACACAAACTACTTAATGGAATCACACCACTTCTTTCATGTTGAATGTTTTCTTCTACTAACCTCTCTCCCTCTCCAAGTCTGAACAATATTCCCTCAAGCCTCATTTCTTACCAAACAATCTATGTGATATTTTTTACATATCTAAATTTGAGAAGCAGCCTATTACATTAGGTATATACATATGTATCGTATGGCTTTAAATATCAGCTACTAAAATAAGTACTGAGGTATTTGACAGAATTCAGAAAAATATGCATGCACTACTTCACGATCTAAACAAGCGACTAAACATTTTTTGCCTAGAGATAAAGTGTTCGATTCATCAATAGGTATCAAAAATAAATTTGATTCATCATAGTGTCGATTTGATATATCACTAAAATCGAAATAGCAATGCACTGAAAGTGACACGCATCAGAAATATTGATATATCACAAACATCCTGGCATGCTTAAATAACAAATTAATATGAAAACCCAATAATTAGGGCCTATATTCACCAATACAATTAATTCCTACACCTTCTGAAAAGGATAGTTTCAAATAATATATTTCACAATGATATAGTTGTCTAGAATTGGTGTTCATCCGTACAGTAGTTCCAAGTGAAAAGATACGAGCTCTACCAGATGCACAAACCTGATTTAAACGCCGTTTGGTAGTTCCGAGTGAACAAGGATGAGGTCTATCAGACATACAAACCTGATCGGAGTGTGAAAACAAAAACATTAGTTCAATAATTTTGATGAGGATGACATTTTTTTTATTTTATTTTATTGCGTTGTAACAATTTTAACATGTCATGCAATCGTCAATATTATATACAGAAATATTTAAAATGTGTTAAAAATTCTAAAACTAAACAACAAATGGTCATTCACCCCACATTCATATACATTACTAACATTCATACAGCCACAATTATACTGCCTTCCTGTCCTCCTGTCCTGCTGTTTAATCATCCCAGCGACTCATCATGAACTCATCCACAGAATAGAAAGCTTTAGCCATCAAGAGGTGTCTAAGTCGAGTTTTGAATTGACTTTGGTTGTTAATTGAAAATTCCTCAGGGAGCCTGTTGATTAGTCTGACACCAACCTGATGTGGCATGTGGTCTGATAGTGCCAATTTGTATTGCTGTGTTCGGAGGTTGTCCCTGCCTCTAGTGTAGTATTGGTGAACGTTCCTGCCACGAATTAAGGAAGAACGTGATCTGCAGTATAGTATCACCTCATACATATAAAGGCAAGGTAAAGTCAGCAATTTTAACTCCCTAAAAGAATTCCGGCACGACTCTCTGTGGTTCAACTTAGCAATTATTCTAACAGCCTTTTTTTGAAGTTTAAAAACTCTTTCAATTTTGCTTTTTGCACAACCTCCCCAAAGTCTCACTCCGTATTCCAGATGTGAATACACCATGCCATAATAGGCCATGAGTAAGACACTAGGGGAACAGAACTTTGCAAGATTGCGCAACGCATATATACCTGAAGCAATTTTACCACAAACGTGGTCAATATGATCGTCCCAAGTCAGTCCTCTATCAAGGCGTAAATCCTTGCACTGGCGTAAATCCACTAAGCAAAGCATCTGCATACCGTAAATGTACTTATGGCAGACCACGATTTGGTCAAGTATTCTCAAAAGTAACAGCAATTATTATTTTTACCTATATTAATGAAACAAACATAATTTAATATGTTCTTCTCTTGAGCTTTCAATGAGGAATCCTTCTTTTATCACTCATTCTTACTTTTTCCTGTCTGAGAAAAAGTACATGGTTTTCTAAACTTTTTTTCATTTATTAACTCACACATATTGTATTTTTACAATTCATGATCATTATCTCTTTTGGACAGTCAGCACTATATTTTCAAAACCAAACTAAACAAAATTGTTAAGTTAAATATAATTTTACTTCATTAATTAAATATTACTAACACCTATTTTCAAGCTATTTATTTTAAAATGTTCTAAATGTATATGAACATTTTAAAACATATTCAATAAACTTTATTTTTTATTGTATACACTGAAAATGTATTGCGAATTTTAATATTACTGGCCAACAAATAATGTATTTTATATAGTTAAGTAAAAATTATACTATTTCTATACAAGTATATGTCATACGATAGGATGTATTATACAATATGTGTATGTAACTTAATGTTCATTTTATTCAACCTCATTACCAATTAATTAAAAATTAACAACAATGGCTGTGTCTTCCACAAAACAACAGTTATTTAATTACAATAATAACATTGTTTTCAATTACTTTTTCTGTTTTCTTTTTTTTTTTGTCTATGTAACCTATTAATTTTAATTGTTACATTTAGGTGAATTTGTAGCTGGAATGGTTGCTCAGTGGTTACGGCTCCGAACGGCAAAGTCTATGTTCTAAGGTTCGAGTCCCCAACTGAACTAACTGCCTCTACTAAGTTCACACACAGAGCTGCAGGCCCACAAAGTTCTATCCCACATTCCTTAAATTATTGGTATTTTAATTTAATAAAATTAATGAGATGCAATGTACTTTCTAGTCCGACGCTTTTCAATATAATTTTCCTTTTTTTATTAAATTATAAAAGTAAGATTGAGGTTAAGATAAAAATAGCTGACCCGGTGTCATATTTTTACACAAAAACTGTTTCAACACAAAAGGTTTTAATTGTGAAATGGGAACGAAAAGTGGTGGACATGAAGGATGGATATGGGATAACAGATTTAGTATCTTTTCTTTTTCAATAACTTCTTACATTAACCCTTAAAAGAACATGAGGCATACATTATAGTTATGTGCTCCAGTCTTTATAGTTGGGGTTAAGTGTTAGAGAGGACTTTACAGTCCTAAGTTTGCCCCTTTAATAAAGACATTTATCATTTTATTTCTTTAACATTTTTCTCCAGTGAATAATTTTACTGCAGTCAAACTTCTGGAACTACTTGTAACTCAGGCGACTATTAGTATGCCGATTGTTGTTTGTCCGTCCGTCCATTAACTGTTGTCTGAGTCCACCAACAGAGGTAGTTTATTAATTCTTCTAGTTGGTTTTAGACATTTCTCTGCTTGGCGACCAGGTAGAATGTTTATTAATAGGCTTGGGCCGGCATTTTGCAGTTGAACATTACTTCACTTACAGGTCCTGTCACACTTACAATTTTTAAGTATGTTTTTCAATAAAATACTTTACAAGACTTAGATTAGACAATATGAGATTAGATAGTTATAAGAAATATTAACTTAGAACAGTAGTTTTCTATATATTAAAAGAATTGGCAAAATCTATTCAGATTTCTCAGATTGGAAGTTTTACGCAGCTGATTTGCTTACTCTCTTTTTTTAATGAGAGGTAGTTGTGTGCGGACATTTTAATCCAAATATATAACTTTACACTGACTCACTCATTACGAAATCTTCAAAAACTACAAATGACTTGAAAGTTGGTACATAGGTTTACCTAAGGCCCTAGAGGCTCACTAAGACAGGGTTTTTCTCTCCAACCTCAGGAATCCGCCCCACTTGCCCCCATAATTTCAACGTTATTCTAAGGAATTATTATTTATTAATTTGTTTATTTATCATTAGCTGTCAAATAATCTATTAATTAGTTTGTTTGCTTCAAAAGATTTTACTCAATACAGTTTAACCAATAATATTTATTGTCCAATACGTGCTGAAGCCGAAGGCCGAGTTGTCACGAGCACTGCAAGTGGCGGGGTTGGCACGCCATGCGTGCAGGGGTGTTTATAGTTAGTACCTAAAATAAAAATCAAGGGATTAAATTAAAATTTGAACAATTCTGTTCTCTTTCAAAAATATGTTCGTATATAAAGCTGTAATCTTTATTTGAATTCAACACAGGCCTCAAGGTGAATGAAATCGAAATCTAGGTGGCGTCATGTTTAACATACTCCAGACTAACATACCAACCAATGAATTAAACTTATAATCATGGTACGTAAGGTTCAGTTTTCAGTAGTCCAAACATTTAAAAATATGTAACATAACAATACCAGGAAACATATTTTTGTACTATCAGTTTAACAATAATCATTATTTATCCAGAATTAACAATCTTGTTAAATTGTGTCTTTTAGAAAGAGCAAGAAGCCTACTTGGCTTTGATCTCTCAGTTTGTCTTTTCAGTGTGTTAGTCCTTGTATTATTTTGATTGCGTTAAAGTAGGGCCAAGATGATTTGATTTAAAGAGATATATTTAAAACTAAAATATACCCAAAGCTTATAGAAGACTTATTTATTTATTACATTATTTAATAATTAATTGTAACACATTTCCTTTGTAAGTGATGTGTGATGCTACGTTCAACCAGCCGTACATAGTTACGTAATTCCGTATAAAACATGCTGTCAGTAGCACATCTACAAACAGATAAAACCTCACCTGCAACTGGGTCAGCTTGCTATTGATGACTTGCCCATTGGTGTGGTCTTGTGGCACCATTACAAGTTCTTGTTCAATTTCATGAATCTGGTCCTCTTGGAGCTGCATCCGGGAGTCTAGAGTCCTGTGGGAAGTCTCCAGCATCTCTGGAATCTCAGGTTGTCCCCATGAGAGAGCCAGTCCATACATATCTGTTAGTCCAATGTCCTGACAAAAATACTTTTAGTTGGTAAATTGAGTAGTAATTATAATAAAGTATTCTTTATTCACTTTTTTAATAAACCACCGAAGATGGCCGGTTGGTTTCGGCTCTTCGGCCATCTTCAAAATATTATTTTATTATTTTAACTTTTAAATAATAAAATAATACAACAAAATCTATTGTTTTATTTTTATATTTACAAACATTTTATAATTTCCATATATTTATTGCTAGATTCATTAATAAATATCAAAGACAATAAAAAGTAGAATTTTGTTCTAAAAGGTTTATTTGGTTCATTTCATAAACCCATAAGGCATATTTGGTTCATTTCATAAATCCTCCAACCTCAGAGCTCTTACTAATGAGAATATACATTACTATTTTAGTTTAAAAAGCTACACATCACTTAGTTTAAAAAAAAAAAAAATGTTATATTTCGGCTTACAATCTAAAGCCATTCTCAAACATTTGACAACATAAATAGTTTAAAAAAATATAAATTAATTAATAGATCATATGTTTAAAAAATATATAACAGATGATTTGATCAATGAAAATAGTTGAATATATACTATATAAATTTTGATAAAAAATGGTTTAGTCACTTATTAATTTTGAATTTTGAATTTTATTTAATACTTCTGATTTAATAATAGGCAGGTATATGATGATGGTGTGTTTGAATGGAAATTTAGATACTGTCCAGTATGTGTCTTTTTTTCTATAGACTTATGTTTTTAATTCTGTATTTGTTTTTTCAACTACAACATCTAAAAAAGGAAGTTTGTTTTCTTCTTCATGTTCTACTGTAAATTTGATTGATGGTCTAATGGAATTTAAATGTTGAAAAAACCATCATGATCATTTTTAGCAGATTTCCAAACACAAAAAAGTCATCAAGATATCTTAACCAAAGAATAGGCTTTTCTTTGGTTAAGAAAGAATTGCAATTGCATGTTCACATCACGTTAAACATGCAATTGCACAAGGACTATGCACCAGAGCATTCAAAATTTCATCAACAGAAGAAGGACTGGACCAAGAAATAAAACTTATATATCAAGAATTAAAAAACAATGACTACCCACTAAAAGTCATAAACAAGTCCTATATAAAAACCAAACAAAAAATTTTAAGTAATACAAATAAACATAATACAGAATCAAAACCTTTAACAACAATTGTTATACCTTATATCAAAGGAAAATCAGAAAAAATCAGAAGAATTAACAAAAAATTTAATATTAGAACTTCATTTGTTACAAAATCAAAAATTGGAAACTTACTAAGAAAAGTTAAACCATATAATCAAAATCAAGAAACCAAAAATGTTGTTTACAAAATTCCCTGTCAATGTAATTTAAATTATTTTGGACAAACATCTCGACTTTTAAAAAAGAGAATACAAGAACACAAAAACAGCATAAAAAATCAATTAGAAAACTATTCTAAACTTTCAGATGATGTTTTGGTGGAAGAGCATAAGGTGCAATGGTCAGCAGCAAGTATAGTATATAAAGAAAGTAAATGGAAAGAAAGAACAATAAAAGAAGCAGCATGTATGGCTGTAGAAAGCTGCATTTCACAACCTAGTGCCACCTTATGCTCAATATACTTGCCTATTATTAAATCAGAAGTATTAAATAAAATTCAAAATTCAAAATTAATAAGTGACTAAACCATTTTTTATCAAAATTTATATAGTATATATTCAACTATTTTCATTGATCAAATCATCTGTTATATATTTTTTAAACATATGATCTATTAATCTATATTTATAAAAGAGGATGTTTGTATATATGTATATATATATGTTTGAAGTTTATGCGCTGCCAAACCATCCAACCGATCGCCATGAAACTTTAGGATGTTGTCCTGTATACTCCCGAGATGGTTTCTGTGAAGTTTGATGCAGATCCGTCCACAGGATCCTGCCCCACGGGCTCCTAAAGATCCCATGTTATTCAAATGGAGAATCTGAATTGTTTACAAAAAACATATGACTGTGTGGTTTAATGTAGTTTCACATGCCATAAGCAGATTGAAGTTCTCACAACAACAGTACTGTATATGTTTTGATTTATTGTAGTTCTACATTTCACCTTGAGAGTGTAGCACACACTACTTTTACTTGATCAGGTGATCTGTATTTAGTGTTAACCTTTTTTCCTAGGTAATTAAAACATGTGGTGAAGCGTGAAAATAAAAAATAATTATTTGTTTTGCAGTTTACTTTTTATGACATGCCTCCTAAAAAGGTATTTTTTTATTTATAGTTCACAGAATACTGCTTAAGAGTCCTGGTAAGGTCGTAGATCGATCTTCCTCACGAGGCGACATGCCAAGATCCAAAAATGGGACTGTAGCAGAGTGTCTTGCTGAGGCCGCAGGCCGAGCATACCTCACGAGCGTAGCGAGTGACGACGGGGTTGGCACGCGAAGCGTGCAGGGGTGGCCCCTAGTATATATATATATATAGTATATATATTTGAAGTTTATGCGCTGCCAAACCATCCAACCGATCGCCATGAAACTTTAGGATGTTGTCCTGTATACTCCCGAGATGGTTTCTGTGAAGTTTGATGCAGATTCGTCCACAGGGTCCCGCCCCACGGGCTCCTAAAGATCCCATGTTATTCAAATGGAGAATCTGAATTGTTTACAAAAAACATATGACTGTGTGGTTTAATGTAGTTTCACATGCCATAAGAAGATTGAAGTTCTCACAACAACAGTACTGTATATGTTTTGATTTATTGTAGTTCTACATTTCACCTTGAGAGTGTAGCACACACTACTTTTACTTGATCAGGTGATCTGTATTTGGTGTTAACCTTTCTTCCTCGGTAATTAAAACATGTGGTGAAACGTGAAAATAAAAAATAAATAATTATTTGTTTTGCAGTTTACTTTTTATGACATGCCTCCTAAAAAATCTAATATTGGTAGAAGAAGCAAAAATGCTCGAATTCTTTTTTAAATAAATTCTAAATAAATTTTTTAAATAAAATAAAAATTAAAAAAATAAACACCATATTCTTTCAGCTATTCTAAATCAAACTCAATATTATGACCGGCGAAGCGGGCGGGTACAGCTAGTTAATTTATATTTTTTTAAACTATTTATGTTGTCAAATGTTTGAGAATGGCTTTAGATTGTAAGCCGAAATATAACATTGTTTTTTTTAACTAAGTGATGTGTAGCTTTTTAAACTAAAATAGTAATGAACACCATCACGAAAAATACATACCGTCAAGAATTGAGAATATACATCTAATAGTAAATCTCCTATTGTACACACTTGTTACTAAATGAGTTTGTTTTTCATTGTTGATTTTTTTTAATTTTAATAACAGAGATGGACAGTGGGAGTGGCATTGAACATTTGTGTTCTGTAAGTATAATTTTCTTGTGTGTTGTGTTAGTGGATTTGTCTACTCAGGTAAGTTTTCTAATGCCCCATCTTCCTTATTACACTAAGGCTGGTTTTATGCAGCATGTTCTGCGTCAGACATGCCAAGTTCCTAGTTCTATTCAATCAAATGAAAGCATTTATGCAATAGAATGCATGTCAATGTTTGGCCCACATTCTCTAGAAACCCACAACACTCTTTAAGAATGCATGTTCCAAAAGTGTCAGTGTTGCTATAAATATATTGAATCAAATGGGTGCATTTATTCAGTGTGTTCAGCATGCCTCGCAGAACTGTGATAGGTCTCTCCTCTTCTTAGAATTGAAGGGTTATATTTGCTCAACACGATGTGGCGGGTGATATTTTCTTCATTCATATAATTTTACATTAGTTTCTTTGAAACTTGCATAAAACACTCCTCTCTGAAATCTTATTCTATTTATGAGATGTACTGACTGACAACCACCTTCATTTACAGGGGTTCTTACATACTAAAGTCAAAATCAAATACGCACTAAATTATTATATAACATGCATATCGCGTAGGATCCATGTTTCAGATTGCCAACCAGCAGTCAGCACTACAAGCACTACTGCACAAAGAACTGCATAATATAAGTTCCTTTAACAATTCAGTTTGGGAACATGGCAGTATAAATTGACCGAAATGTCACACATGTGTTCGAGTGAACGCGGGTAGGCCAGGGCCATGAAAATTCTTGACCGACATAGGACACACCAACCAGCCTTATTCCTCTGGCCTAGTGCCCTTTAACCTAACCTAAAATTAATGAACACAATGTCTTAGTAATACAATGACAAAATAGTGTACGTATCATTTATATTAAAACTAGAAAACGATACAAAATATAACTCTGAGAACTGTTCAAAAACTGTAGTTAGAATTATATAAAACATAAAATCAATAGACATATTGGGTTTGTAAATATATTAAGAAGAGAAACTTAAAACAAATTAATTTACCTCCAAGTGAGTACTGGACAGTGGGGGTGGAGACGCATCATCTGAAAAATGTTTGTAAATGAATTAAATGATCATTCAATGTTTTAGTACATAATCTGTGAACAGCAAATTATAAAATTAGTAGTTTCGGAAAGATAGAGACCTAATGGTCACTCACAAATCCCTCAGCCAATGCCCTCCTTAAATGAACTTTTTTAGGTTAAGTACACTACGTAACGATTCTGAGTGAAGCAACCCTTTCAAGATAACAACTATTTTAACACCTATCGACATTTAGAAACATTCACCTAAAAGGCAAATCTGTTTTTATCTTAAACACATATTATAATCCCAAAATTGACAGAAAATTTAAGGATTTGAAATTCCAGACTTAGAGCTGATACAGCCTTAAATACAGCGAATAAATTCTGACAGATGGTAATAATAATTATTTCTTAATAAAACAGCAAACAACATTGTTTGATCAAAAATATCAATCAGATGAGTCAAAAATACAGAAAACAAGCCAGGTTGGGGTCTCTCACTCAATTGATAGGAAAAATCTCTTAATTTATGTCTGCAATTGTAAAGTTAAATGTACATACTGTCAAACAGTAATCAATTTATATAAGACAAAGTGTAATAATTTAACAAGTAATACTCATTCACAACTGTGAGCGAGCATCGCTACTTCTGACAAAATTTAATGGAAGTGACTAATAAAAATTCAGTAATGACAGTAGATGAAATTACAGATTTGAAACAACTCCGAGACCAATCATTTTATAAACAGGATTACTGATTTTTACTGTTTTTGCTAGAAAAAATAGTTCAATATATCCTCAGACTGTTGTAATGATTTCTGAAAAATGTCTAATAAATTAAATGTTAAATAAGGATAAATAAACTGTTGGAAATCTACAGCATAAATTGTTTTATCTTTAACTATACCAATTTTAAATAAATCTGTGTATCTTGTACAATTTTTAAGTTTCAATAGTGTATTATACAAAAATTTCTGGCTTGAAAATTGTATAACCCCTATAAACTGGCAATTTGAATTATTTTGTTTTAACAGACAATAATGGTACTAGTTGCATCATTCTATTTTGCCTGTCGAGACATCTTACAAACAATTTGCTCCAAAATATTGAAATCATCTTAGCACAAATAAAATATAACAAAAGCAAGAAGCTTTTAAAATAAATTCCATAAATGACTGTTTAAGTTTAATACTGGTTATAGATTATTTGCTAAAAACCCGAGGCTGTTTTTAAAACCAATGATGAATATGCATAAATTTTTATTAAATAAATTAATTAATTATGTGCAGATAAAACATATTATATTTATATATACACATATATTAAACATAATAAAGGCTATTGTTAAAAATAATGCATATCGTTATTTGAAAATGAGATGTGTAGCACACGAGTTCATGACTTGATTAGTATTGTTATAGCGACTGTGGGAATAGTGGTCTGACCTTTGGTGGTGGGCTCTGAAGGCTAATTGCCTAGTAGCTAAGAAAACTTGAAACTTTATTTAAATATATTAATTTAGATCAATGATGAACACTGTGACAATAAATACATACCATCAAGAATTAAATATGTCGTCTGTTTACATTTTTAAGAATATATTCATTCTCTACTACTGTAAAACTGCATAAGTAAATGTAAATATGAGGTAAAATTATAATTCTTACCAAAGAAAAGAGGTCCATCGACAGAGGTGAGCAGTTGATCAACGGATTCCAGCTGGAAATGGGGGCTGAGCGGAGGAGGTGGCTGGTCCACGGGTAAAGCTGGCGGAGGTTGGGTGACAGGACTTATCGGAGTCAACGGCCAATCACTGGTGTCTTCACTTTTGCGCTTGCTCCCGCTGCTGGCTCCGGAAGGTGACACCACCACACCAACGCTACGAGGGGCAGGTGTTACAGTCACCACCTCCTGGCCTGACTCGTCCGTCCGCATTCGCTTAATCTTGAGAACAGATACACGGTCGGGTGGCGGCACCACGTGGTCGCCCTGCTTGTGGGCTACTCTCAACACTGATGGCCTGTTCTGTTGTAAACAGACTGGGGGTGGGGGTGGCGGACTAGCCTTCGGTGGTGGGCTGTGATGGCTTGACGGTGGAGACAGAGATGCAGCCACAGCTGCTGGTGTTCTTATTATAGGAGGGACTATTCCAATCTTTTTTATATGAATTGAGAGAGGAGGCATTGCCTTGGCTGCCAGTGTTGCCTAAATCAAAATTTTTTTTTAGTTTAGAAAATACTTATCCCGTCCAAAAATAACAAAACCTGCACATTTAAAATCTAGAATTTAGCATCCATTTACCTTACAAAGGTTCAAGTTGGATTAATTAAGACAGATAAAAAACATTCAGTACTTTTTTACAATTGTCATAATCACTTGAACAATTTACATTTATTACATAAATAATATTTAAGACAAATTTATATGTAAAGGATGATAATCATTTTAAAAAGATGCCGTATAGTCATGCCAAGATTTAGGCAAGGGCCACATGAACCCAGAAAGAGCGCAACTAATATTTGAGAGCAGGAACATACGAGGAAAACTAAAATATAACTGAAGAAAGATTCAACTTTAAATTGTTCTTAGAGTAATGTATTGCCAAGACAAAATATTTAGAGGAACGATGTCATAAACCAACCAATTGTTATTATTATTATTATTATTGACATTTTTCTGTACGTTACAAAGAAGGCAGCTGTATGTAAGTAAACCATTGCCAGTGATGCCGTTACTACATTCAAGATCATACCAACTACTGTGTCACACCTTAGTGATTCATTTACTTTATCTTATATCGGTTTATAACGTTTACCACTCTCTCACTCACGTCACTGCTGAATAGGCTGTAAAGCTGCAAATTACGCCCAGTCAGTAGTTAGTTATCTCGTTATCTGAAGTGTTGCTAAAATTGGTCATCAGAGAGATAAGATGATGATCTATCTAAGAAATGGCATTGATATTACAAGAGGGGAAAGGATAGAAAACATTATAGGCAGGCGAATTAGAGAGGAATCATTGTCAAAGAGACATAATTTAAATAAACTGGCTACGATGGATTATAAAAGATAAAAATGTTTATTAAAATACAATCAATCCTTTAATTTTGTGTTAACTCAAACTGGTCAATTATTACAATACAGCATTTTACTAAGCTGGTCATAAGAAGAGTTTAGTGACCTTAAGAGTGTATATCACATCATATACTAAGAGATGTTTTACCTACGTTTTGGCTCAAAAACAAATAATACTTTTGCAAAATTCTATTTATGGTTAACATACCTTGGCAAACTGTGGTTCTGTGGTGAGACTCGAGAGGCTGGGACTGTGCAAGCTGGTGCTCATGTCTGATGCAGGAGTGGGAACGTTGGATATCATCTGTGTGATAGCTGCCTCAAGAACTTTGGGATCCTCTGTTTCTCCTTTAGTGTCTTTATTTCCCACCTAAACAAATAATTTTTACATTAGGACAATTATTTTTTTATGTTACGATTAGCCATCTTATATTTATAAAAGGGAAATTGTAAATTATTCTCTTTTAAGTCACTGTTGCTGGTTGATAAAAGTAGATTCTTCATTAAAACGTTAAATTTAATATTTCTCCTTTTGTTAATATTTATTTCAGTTGTTTTTTTTTCATGATTTCAAATTTGTTGGTGATATACTCCTCTTTAACTTAGATATGTTATATTTGTATTTTTTTAAATGTCTTTAATAATAAGTTAAAGATAAATAACATTATTCAGTTCCCAATATATTTGTTATATGTAAGAGAGGACTAAATAATCCTAACCTTGTCGTTTATATACTTTTATTTTTGTACCAACAAAGCCATTTTGCATGTTATATGGCTTTTGTTTGCTTAGCGAGTAAACTTTTTTGTATAACGTAACAAAAAATTAGTTAATGAGGTAGTTTTAACGAAAACCATACCTAACCTAGCTTTCTACCAACTATAAATGTTTTTAGATTTTTTTAGTAAGAGTAAAACTACTTAATTCAAACCATATCAGAAAACCTTGAGACAATATAAGAGGATATTAAGTTGTAGCTTTGTTTGATCTTAGCAATAGAGTATTTTTTTTTTTTTTTTTTTTTTTTTATAGTCAAGCTTTTCTTCCAAAATTAAGGGGGCCATTTCGTTTAACAAAAAATGCCAAAACAATCATAGGTTTCCATTTTAATAATGTTGTCTGTAATAATGTTCGTATCACAACACTTGAAGTGTACGACTTTGTAGGTGAAGAACTATTCTAGTGGACCAAAATTAATTTTTGTAAAAAAATTGAGTATTTTCTATAAATTTGTTAACGTTGTGTGAAACTTTAAATGTCAATATTGACAATTTAAAAAAAAATAAATAAAATAAACATACTATTGACTTATTTTAAGTTAGGTTAAAGAGCACTAGGCCAGGAATTAGTATATATAGAGAGATAGAGCATCAGTAAACTTACCTTAAAAGACATGTCCACGTACACTTGTGTATGCACCTGAGGAAAGTGCCAGTGGCACTGAAAATTGTTGTCAAGAGATGTTTATGAGTTGTTAATTACTGTAAGGTGTTAGTGGACTTGTCTTCTTAGTTAAGTTTGCTGAATTCTTATCACTCCTAATAAACCAATAATATTGAGTAATGGTCCACTAGAAAACCTTAATATACAGTGTTCACTATACCTCGTTATAATAAAAAACACAAACCATACACTTAAAATAGAAGCGCATGTTTTGGCCTGCTGACGAAAAGATTGTAGCATACTATTGGGCTGTTGACTATCTAGCGGTTGTTTTGACAGTTTGGGAAATTAAATGACCTGTTTAGTCTGCTTCTAATGTTTCTATAGGAGCTGAACACTGAACTCAATTAACTCTGTACAAGAAGAAACAGCAGAAAACTGGCCGTACATCTGTACTGCATTCATCAACTAATTACGCAATGAGGACTAAGAATTGGGTGGTGCTGAAGGCATGTATGAAGCCATTCCGAAATAATGAAGAGTATAGGAGTGTACTAATTCCTTTAAGCGTGGGAAAAATTAATAAATGTTGAGCAGTTAAGTTCAAACCACTAAACAATTAAAATCAATCTTAGCATATTCTTAAACACTTAATCAACTCATACTAACAACTAATAACAAAATTGTTTTGTTAAATATTTTTTTAAAACATGTATTTTCTCGAAATACTTTTAAAATGAAATTTCTAAAACACTCTCTATTAAAAATGAAAGGAAAGGAAAGCAGAATACCTGGTAAACTGTAGATAGAAATAATTTCACATCACATAAACAGAACTGGTTAGTGAAATATTTAGGGGCCACCGGCACCTTCCTCAGTCACTAACCAACTGGATACTAAGTCACATTTGAGGTAGGTGAATGAGGTGTTGCCAACTGTGGATATTAAAGTATGCAGATGAGTTTTTGCCAACTGTATAGGTTGAGGTAGATGGATGAGGTGTTGCCAACTATAGATATTAAGGTAGGTGGATGAGTTGTTACCTACTGTAGAGGTTGAGGTAGGTGGATGAGGTGTTGCCAACTGTAGATATTAAGGAAGGTGGATGAGTTTTTGCTAACTGTAGAGGTTGAAATACGTGGATGAGTTGTTGCCAACTGTAGATATTAAGGAAGGTGGATGAGTTGTTGCCAACTGTAGATAATAAGGTAGGTGGATGAGTTTTTGCCAACTTAGAGGTTGAGGTAGATGGATGAGGTGTTGCCAACTGTAGATATTAAGGTAGATGGATGAGTTGTTGCCAACTGTAGAGGTTGAGATAAGTCAATGAGGTGTTGCCAACTGACTGTGTATCCAGTTGTTTAGAGACAAAAGAGGGGGCTAGTGGCCCCGAAATATTTCGCTAACCAATTACGTTTTTGTGATGTGGATTTATTCCTATCTACAGTTTGCCAGGTATGCTGCTTTCCTTTCCTTTCATTTATTACTGAAACCTTAGGTCTAGTGCCTTAAAATTAACCTGTGATACACTTACTAAGTAATATTTGTTCGCTCATTAGTTAAATAATTATATTTATTAATTTGAAAGCATTCATAAAATAATTACTTTGCTAGTTATAGTAACTTACCATGTCTATATTACTTGATAAAATCTCCATATTCCGATCATTTTTGTTCTTGATTACTGGAGAAAACTGTTCTTTCATCTGACGAATCAAAGCTTCTCCTTCCTCTGGCCTATGAAAAATACAAAAATAAGCTATAATTGTTATGATTAATCTAATATAGTGATTTGAATTTATTGAATATTTTTAAATTTTATTTACTAACTTAACCGTGGATTCACTTTAAAAAGCTACGTTCTATGTGGCCAGTTGTAACTAGTTTATTTACTTAATTTTTAAAAATTACTAATTATATTTATAACTAACTAACAGCAAAACCCGGCGTTGCTCGGGTTAAAATACATCGCATGCTTAATGGTATAAGAAATATTTAAAGATCTATTTTCTAAAGTAGATATTATAGATTTTTATCTTAGATAATATCTACACTTATTCGATCATTTAACATACGGTGAGTGTATCAAATTAATTAACCAATTAATGAATCAAAATAATTATAAGTTGAAATAAGAAGTACTTTAGTAAATGTTAAATTTATAATTTATTTACACAATTATTTACATATTATATTATACATATTACAATAGTCAAACACATATACATATTACACATTATTATATTATTATATATTTACACTTTTTATTTTAAATATTTTTTTTATTGGTTTCTTTTTATAGTACTTGTTTATAAACTAC